>CAXKVX010003591.1:0-28743 GCA_964058865.1 Eleocharis quinqueflora | reverse complement strand
GTAGAAAAAATTGTTTTGGAACAATACTTTTAAAATTTGATTCAAGAAATTAATATACCCTTCATTGGCATATTGACAAATTTATTTGTGCCTTAAGTAAATGATTTTATTCATGCCTCATGAAAAAATGTGCAAGATTTCTTTTTACAGTGTTTATTCAGGCCATTATTATTATTCTCAATTATCTCAGCTGTTTGTGTGCTATAAATTTATTTTAGCAAAATCTTTGCTGAAACATGCATGCGTAGGGAAATAAAATAAAAATAAAAAATCTTTACAATGATCAGACCAGTAGCTAGGCTGTTTCCAACCATGCAACTTAATTTGATACACTTGAAATATTTATTCCAAAATTCCATTTTGTATTTTTGTGTACATTTAATTAATATTGGATGGTTGTTAGTTAGTTAGTCTTAATGAGTTCTGTTGGCATTTATTTATTAGTCTAATGTCACTTTTAAGCTGCACCTCATATTTGCTTTGTTGGTTTAGAAGATACTACAATCGCATATAATTAAATTAATGGTAAAAGTCGACACTTTGTTTGAATAATACTAGAATTTTGCTGGTCTCCACTTAAAGGAATTAATACTAGAAACAATTATTTTACCTACAAAACATTTGTAGAATTCTTCGGAGATTATTAAATGTTTCACGTTCAACAAATTATATATATATTTTGCTAATTGTTTCATAATTTAATTTACTTACAATCAATTTTATGAACTGGCATAGAAAAACAGAAATTCTCACTTGGAAAATAAAAAGGTTAATGAAAAGGTTAAATTTTATATTCAGTAAAAGTAGAATATGCATGAGTACATAATACTTTAGATTTTGTGATTAATTTTTCAAATACAAATACTTTTAACTACATAATATTTTTCCTGGGATATCATATCACTATGGGTACAAAATAATTATTAAGTATAAGAAGGTCGATTTAGTTAAGTAGGTAAACTACATTTAGCCGAATTGGTTATATATAATTAATTTTATGCGACTATTCCAGATAGACATAAATCATATCCAACCTATAGTTTGACTACTTTAATTAATTTGGAGACTATATATACCAATGGTTTGTCGATCTACTTCAAGTATATATATCACCTTCATTTTTATAAAACATAGTATAATTAATACAGCAACACTTTTTAAAATATTTATTTACACCCTCTTTATATTATAAAGACTAAAGAGGCGGACGTACCATATTATAACACAGCAATATATAGTATTAAAAAATGTATGTAAGCTATAAATTAAATATTTATATAACTGCTACATCGTTATTCTAATATTTCAGGATGATAAATTAACGCTATGGTTTGCTTAATACTAATTATATATTACTATCATCAAAGAACCTATTAAATATCATTATTACAGAAAGGAGTTTTAACAACTCTCATTTAAAAGCAGATAGAAATCCTGCTATTAAAGGCTTTTAAACCGGACTACAACAACACTCCGATTTATAAAACATGCCTTTTATAGCAGACCGCAACAAACGTCCGGTTTTAAAACCCTTTTATAGCAGACGACGACAAAGTTCGGTTTTAGAAATTATCTTTTATAGCGAATGGCTTGGGAGCTTCGGTTTAAAAGGGTCTTTTAAAGCAGACGTAAAATGGGGTTTGGTTTTAAAACGTTTTAAAAAAAAAAACCCACGGATTGCTCTTGGTTTCTTTAATCTGCAACGACCATTTGAGATCAATCCAACGTCATTAATCACTCAGATAATATCTATAGATTGCTCTCTTCTTTTGTCTCTCCCATCTCTTTATAAACCTCTTTAATTTCTATTTCATCTCCCATTTCTCTCTATCTCTCAAAATTAAAATCTTGCTACTTGAAAGAAGATTTGAAGTAGATTTGAAGATTTGAAAAATATGTGAAATTAAATTATTTTTCATAGTTTTTTTGTATTTAAATGACTGTTTGAAAATATGTGATATGATTATATAAAAGAAATTACGGGTGAGCATTTTTTTAATCAATGTGATGGTAAACTTAAAATTTTATGGATCTTAATTATATACACACTACTACAGAATTACGCTATTATACCGGCCTTCTAAGGCCTATTACAGCGGACTTTGCCCCGGTATAATAGATGGGGGCTGCTATAGGTCGGGACAACCCGCTATAATAGATGACATCTATTATAGCAGACAAGTACTAAATCTCGCTATAATAGACAGGCTATTGCAGCGTATCCCGGACAGAACCCGCTATAATAGATGGACTATTATAGCGGCGTTTAGAGCATGTCCGCTATAATAGATGTGCTATTATAGCGGATTTTTTTACTAATCCGCTATAATATGTTGGAATATATATTAAACTGTTTTGAGCTATTATAGCGGAGTTGATGGGAAGTCCGCTGTTATATTTATTAATTTTTTTTAAATACTGCTGATCTCCTGTGGCCAATCTCAATTGCTAGCCATACAATTGGTACCAAACAAATGTACCAATAAACATATTGAAAACTCACATATATAACATATACCACACAACTAATTTAACATAACACACAATAAACAAATAACATATATCAAACATAAATATCAAACTCACATATATAATAAGAGCATGGCTAAAATAATATGCATAGTACACCCCATTTCGTACTATGCGTTCATTTATATTTAATTTGATCATTAAATTGATATTTAAGTTTCTCAATAAATTCTTCATATCAAAATCTTGTAGGATATAAAATTTTGTAATTTTTAGAGCTTTCTTGCTATTTTTTAAATATTTTTTAAAAACAGCCCAAAAATGACACTTTTGTAGTATTAAATCTGGACTGTTTTTAAAAAATATTTAAAAAATAGCAAGAAAGCTCTAAAAATCACGAAATTTGATTTCCTATAATATTTTCATATGAAGAATTTATTGAGCAACTTAAATCTCAATTTATTGAGCTATATATATATGCATAGTACGAAATGGGGTGTACTATGCATATTATTTTAGCCATGCTCATATAATAAATATCACCTATATACAACAAAATATCACATAACACAGTAATCGTACATGCATACAACAAAATCACAAAAAATAACTAATATAATCGCATAACATCACTTTTACCTGCTCGATCTCGCTATCAGGCAATGCAAGTGGATATGGCTCGAGCTCCTAAAAAGCACAACAAAGAAGATTCAATCATGATTACTTTTACAAATACAAATATATAAATACAGATATGTAGATAAATCATTAGAGAACAAAATTTAGCACCTGTAACTTGAGCGATCTCAAGCTCGATACATCGTTGTAATGCGTCGCTATGTAAAGCATCGCCCACATTACATAATATACGCACATCCAGCCATTGGGTTGCGGAGAGCTCTACAAAGCAGTTGAACTCTAAACTTTAAACATTAATCTTAAACCCTAAACCCCAAGATTAATACCACTTAAAGACTAATCTTCTAAACCCTAAACGTAAACCCTACACACATTAAACTCTAAACTCTAAACATTAATCTTAAACCCTAAATCCTTAACCCTAAACATTAATCTTAAACTTGAAACTCTAAATCGTAAATCTTACACCTTAAACCCTAAAAATTGATGGAAATCTCCAATTTGAGATGAAATATAGAAAACTTACTTTGACAACTCTGATTTCGAACTTAGTAGTTTTGCTCGAACCCTTTGTTTGAAAATATTGCCGCAACGAACTGTACAAATATATATACAAGTCCAAATAAGTATAAAATAATTAGAATAAAAGCGTTAAAAATTTTACACAAGAAAACTTACGCATTCAATGCCCTAACAATTTCAAGCATGTTTTCCGCTTTGTTTTGAGAATCAATCTCATAAATTGTTGCTGTTGAGATTTGCAAAACCAGAAGATACCAGTGATTGCTACAATTCAAATTTAAGAAAGTTAGCATGAATTCATATTAAATGAGAGAATTATCGAAAAGTAAGAAGACTAACCTTTCAATGTACGGCAAAAATATCAAGGATTTTGGGTCCTCAATAGCAACGAAGAAATTCTTAATGTAATTGACAGTTGTGGCATAGTTCTCAATTACACTTGTTTCCGAGCACGAGGCGGGATCAAGAAAGAGAAACTTTGAGACCAACCCAAATTTCCAAAGATGATGTGATAAGCACCTATGTGTATAAATGAATATTGAAATTATATATGTATTAACTATAATCTAATTGCATAGATAAGTGTGAATATTCTTACTTGCACCATAGCTGAATAAGCGAGACACTTAGCCAATGACCCGGCTTGAGAATATCCAATATCTCAGTAAGTGCCACCAATTGCACATCATTGATGCCGAACAACTGCTTATTGCCAATTGTGAAGATAGCTTGATCCTCCGGTTGCGACATCAACTATATAATAAATTAGCTTTTGTCAAATTGTAACAATATTGAACTTTTATTCATTTTACAAGGAATAAGTTAAATGTGCACCGTATTGTAAAGCTTTAAGCTAGATGGATCAAGAAGCGACAAGCATTCAACGGGAAGAAGTTGAGGCCTTTCATAAATGTCCGTGCTTGCACTTGGTGCCTTTTCTCTTTCCTTCTCAGGTGCTCGAGCCTGCGCTAAATCACATGAGTACATAATCAATTTAAAGTGCATAACATTAGAGTTTAGTTGATTTCTTATACCTGCTCATGAGAACACAACTCTACAAAATACGAAGGCCAACAGACGGGATAAGTGACTAGGTCTCCAACGTCATACAAATCGTCTGTTGGAAAAGGCACTTTGACTCCTTCTTGACCTACAATAAGTGATTATTATAGTTGATTCATTACCTAAATGACTAAAAAAAGGCCAACAGACGAGATAAGTGATATAGTATACTTTCATTCATTACCTGAAATTACTGTATCTATCGACAAATGACACATGCTTTACCTCCTTTGATCTTGTAACCTGATAAATTCCCGTATGCGGGATAATCATTAATCGTGCAGAATATCATGGAACGAAGAGTGAAGTATTGTTTCGAATTTGAATCGTACACCTCCTCTCCTTCATTCCATAATTTTTGGAGGTCATCTATCAATGGTGTCAAGTAAACGTCTATATCATTTCCGGGTTGCTTGGGGCCCGGAATCAACAATGACATCATTATGTATCTTCTTTTCATGTAGAGCCAGGGAGGAAGGTTGTACACACACAATAGCACCGGCCATGTACTGTGACGACTACTCATGTTGCCATAAGGGTTCGTTCCGTCTGTACATAATCCCAATCTTAAATGTCTTGGCTCACTACCAAAATCTTTGAATCTTCTATCTATGTTCCTCCACTCGGGAGAGTCAGCTGGATGTCGTAGTTTTCCATCCAATTTCCTACAATCATAATGCCACTGTAGTAATTTAGCGTCTCTTGGATTCATGAAAAGACGTCGAAATCTTGGTATTATTGGTAAGTACCATAACTCCTTAGCTGGTGGCCTTTTCTTTCCATCATCATTCTCATTATCGCCTCTTGATTTATACCGTGATGCATTACATGTCGGACATTTATCTAGATTGTTGTACTCTTTTCTGTAAAGTATGCAGTCATTCGGACAAGCATGAATTCTCTGCACCTCCATACTCAAAGGACATAACAATTTTTTGGCATGGTAAGTTGAATCCGATAACACATTATTTTCTGGCAACATGTCTCCCAAAAGCTGGAGTAATGATGTAAAACTCTTGTCACTCCATCCATTCTTAGCTTTTAGTTTATACAATTTGAAAACAGCAGATATTTTGGAATACTTCTTGCAGTCGAGAAATAATGGTATATTAGATTCGTGGCGAAACAAGTTATCCAAAATTTCGGGAATGTAAGCACAATCATTTTCAACATCACTCATTATTTCATCCAATTGGACAACATTGTTTGTACATTGCGGATTTTCAATTAATTCAGTAATTTCTACATTTTCATCACCTCCAGATTCATCACATACATATTCAACATTTTCATCATGAATATTTTCTACATTGTCATCCTGAATATTTTCAATATTTTCAACATTTTCAAACCGACTCATTCCGGTTACTTTTGTCGAACTTTCGATTCTCTCTTCGTGCCATATCCACCGAGTGTAGCACCTCATAAATCCATTTCTAATCAAATGCAATTCAACTTCATCAGCATCCCTATGCCTGGTCATGTTCTGACATTTCGAACACGGACATAGAAGTGACTTTTCACCTTGTAATTTCATATATTCCCCTGCACATTTCATAAATTCCGCAACTCCTCTTAAATAATCAGCTGTTTTCGTTTCCCCATTCATCCACATTCTACGACGATCCATCTGAAAAATAAATTATAATAATATTAATTAAAAGTATATATGGGTATCAAGAGCTCCACATAAGGTTTTGGGCTGGCCAACCATCCTAACTCACTCTTTGAACACTTTGTCTCATTAGTGAACGTTTACGATAATTGCAATCTAGTTTTTGCGAAGATTTCGGCAGCATTTCCCCTTAGCTCCCCGAATACGCCGACGCACATTTGCATGTACGCACGTATTCGTGGGAACAATCAGTGAAATACTGCAGAAATCTTCGCAAATACTAGATTGCAATTATCGTATACGTCCGCTAATCCTAAATGAGATAAAGTGTTCAAAGAGCAGTCCCAAACGGGGACTATTCGAGATTAATCCCTATTGGTTTAATCCCAAAAGGGTACCAACCTAATTTGTTGATTTTCCGATATTTAGGTCCTACATGACAATACCTAACAAAATTTATGCAACGAATTGCATTTAAAATATATAAATTGTATATAAAATGAATTAACCTCAATAAATTTGAAGAAAACTCCGACGAACTCGCGCTACGTACAGTACTGCTTACGTCTGCCTCGAACTCTTCAAGTGTTATAAATATAAATGTGTAATATTAATGGAGGTTTATTGGAAGTTTAGAAGGGTGTATTAATGGAGAATGGCTGCTGGTGGCTGTGAATTTAGTTGGCGCGAATTATTGGAGAAGAAAGGGATTGGCGGGACGCTGAAATAATGACCTAGCAGCTATTATAGCGAACAAAAGGTAAACCCCGCTTTAAATTCAAGCCTTTAATAGCGGACCTGCAAACCAAGCCGCTGTAATAACTTATTATAGCGGACTGTACTTGAAAGCCGCTATAATAGATGGGGCTATTATAGCGGCCTTTACTTGGGATCCGCTATAATAGCCCAGGTTATATATTGCTGCAAACTATTATAGCGGCCTTTACTTGGGATCCGCTATTTACAAAAAAACCGCTATAATAGTTTCAACGTTAATTACAGGAATGCCACTCAGTGGCTATTATACCGGCCTTACCTATAATCCGCTATAACAAGGGGGTTATAATAGCTCGTTTCTGTAGTAGTGACATTATATGTTGAAAATTAATGGATCATCAACCTTGATATTAAATTAATCAATAAAAACTGAATGATGTACACAGTTGGGTGCACACAATTTTTGTGTTTATTTTATCGTTCATATTATTTGAGTTATTATGCATGTTATTTTTTGTAATGAAATAGTTATAGATGTTATTTTGGTACTGAAATAGTTATGGTATAACATGCATAATAACTCAAATAATGTGCACGATAACTCAACTAAAGATACATAATAAAATCGATATCGATAGTTGATATCAAATGTGATATCTACGGAACATTATCCTTTAACTATTATATATATGCATGGTATGAGCCAATTATAACGGCTGCGCAATAACATTGTTATCTGTTAAAATAATTTTCAATTGGCGTGAATTCGTTATCCGCTATTTATATTAGTATAAATAATAAAAATAATGGTTTTTATTTGGTCTGGAAATTAAAAACAGCGTGGTGGAAATTATCGACAAAATAATTTGATTGGTTATAATGTTGGGCTTATTTATGGATGAACAACACGAACAACAATATTTAAAACGGTGGATAGTTCTCGTTTTCAATTAATGCTGCGTATTTTTTTGGAACAATGCTAACGAATAAATACTATAACTCATTTTTTTAAATTTTTCTTGAATAAAAGCTTGTATTTTATGTAGGAGGGGATCAGATGATCACAACTCTAAATAACCACAAAGTTACCACAATTATTTTTTCATCAAAGTCCAAATTGTCGATCCAAACCGTTGAACATGATTTCCACAATAAAATACACTCCCAGATAAAATTTTATATTTTTGGATTTTTTTTTACTATATATTAAGATGGATGCAAAAATATGCCAAAGTACAACGTGAACTATTGAATTTTGTATTCATCTTAATAAATAGTAAAAAAAATTAAAAAAATGTAAAATTTGATCTGAAAGCGTATTTTATTGTGAAGATCATGTTCAACGGTTTGGATCAACAATTTGAATTTTGAAAATAAAAAAAATAATTGTGATAACTTTTTAATTATTTAGAGTTGTAGTCATCCGATTCCTCCTCATTATGTAGTTTTATTAAATAATGCAATTCATTTGAATGGCTAGTTGTCTTGCGTAGAAACAGATCAAATTAATGGCATCCAGTAGATCAGATAGCTTATGGATATAAATATTGTACTGAAAAAAAATATAATATTTGCATGTTGAATTGGTTGATTAATATAAGATACTTAAATGTTGATTTGGTATTTTGGTTTATATGTTTCGTTAAACGGTCTGAGCTCTTCAACAAATTATGTCTATTAAATTCAATTTTCAGCTTCTCAAAATAATATTTGAAATTGGAATGGTAATTCAATCAAACCCAATTTGCAATTAAATCCGGTCAATATGACCCACATTATAATTATTGACTGTTAGTAGATCAGATCCGGATAAAAAACATTTTTGTAAGGTGGAAAGGGACTGTTCGACTCAAATTAATTTTTTTTTATTCAAATTGATTAAACCGCTAGTTGGTGTTTAATTTGATTTTTTTTATCTTCAAAAGTTATACTGCATGTAAAAGTACTAAGAAAAAACCATACAAATAGAAAAAAAAAATTATGTTTTAATACTTAAGTTGCTCTAAAAATAACTTTTGTTTTTAACAATTTGGATCTTGAAGTATTTGACGGGGAGTCCTCGTGAGTAAAGAGAGAAGAAAAAAGAGAGAAAAAATTATAGCCGCCACCGTCGGCGGAGGAGGCCTCATGGGAGGAGGATCTCCTCCCGCCACCCCCCATGTACATTCCTCCTTCTCCTCTTCCTCCACCACCTCTCCATCCAAATAAAAATCACCCACCAAGTTGAGAGAGAGCCGTCGTTGAAAACGTGAGAGAGGAGGGAATCGGCCACCCGGTTCTCCCGTTAGCCACCTCTCTCTCCGATCTACCGATTTCTCCCTCAAAGCTTCCGGCCGGGAAGGAAGAGAGGAGGAAAATCACATCGTCGGTTCTCTCCCGTTAGCCACCTCTCTTCAATTCCCGCCACCACCTCTCCACCACTCTTTCTCCCTCCTATCCTCAAACCCTCGCCTCCACTCGTGGATTCTCTTCAACGGCGAGCACGGTGGCGATGCCGGGCTCCGATTTGTCGCGAAGGCGGCCGTTACAAGGGAATGGCAAACCCTAACACAACCGAAGAACTACATGCCGCTCTCCATATCCGGTAGGGCCACGTGGTGGTGCAAGATCTTGCAATCCAACCGAAGGAGTCTACCCGCCGGAAGTCGGAGATCCGATGCACATATTGCGGTCGAGATTGTCACCGGAGTAAAATTTGGCCGCTTTGACCGCCATCTTTGAAACTGCCCAAGGGGCCCGATACCGCGAGACCGACTTCAATATGCGAAAGATTGAGGCATCCTCTCAAGTCGCGGCGTCACGGTAAGTGTCTTGAGAACCGGTGTTTATGTGGATTTTGTAGGATGTGTTGTATTCTTTGTTCCAATTTTTCGTAATTTTGTAGGATGTGTTGTAAATTAGGATGTGTTGTTTTTGTTTTTTCCTTTCGTATTCTGTAATTCAAAACCCGGCATTCGTGCCGTCGGCGAATGAAATTTGGGAGGCTTGACCCCCATCTTTTTCTCAAAAAAAAACAATTTGGATCTTAAACTTGGATAAAGCACTAAGGCTGTCAATGAAACTCTTTTGGATGTTTATCCGATCCGTATCGTACCTGCTAAAGCGGATATGAGTAAGCATTTTTTCGTTAGCTTATCGGACATGGATATGGATAAGAAGAAATTTTGTTAACTTGTCGGGTAAGAATACGAGTAAGAGCTATATCGTACTCGTTATCCATTGAGTAAATTATATAAATATAAATATTATAATTTATTTCAAAGCTTGAAAACAATTGACTAAATTAAACTAGAAAAAATCTGTATTTCTAAAAAATCTATACATCATTGAAATATGCATGTCTTGTTTTAGTATTAAATAATGTATCATATACATTGATAAAGAAATTGATTTGCATTCTATTTCTTTGATAATGTTTAATTAGTAAATACTAAGTAATATATTTTTAGTGACAAGTGACATGAGAAGAAATTTTGTAATATCTAGAACATATTTATTGTTGTATTTTAGTAGTATATATTTATTTGATATTATTAATTTGTCAAAATCATATCTTTTTTTATTAAATTTTATCTTTTTTTACTCATTATCTATCTTTACCCGTTTCGTTATCCGAAATTTTTTACAGGTATGAATAGAATATGAGTAAAGAAAATTTTAATGAATATAAATAAAGTATGAATAAAGAAAATTTTAATAAATATGAATATAAAAATACATCCACTCTTACCGTACCCTACCCATTAACAACCCTATAAAGCACCAAGTTTTTTTTTTTTTAGGAAGATAAAGCACCGAGTTAAAAATAACCATTGAAAAAGAACAAAATTATCCTTTGGAGTTTGGACCTTTATTTGTACCAAGTTGTTTATGTAACTTTCACGACTAAAGTTATCTTTATTCATTAAAAAAATGACGAATATACTATTCGCAACGCTTGTCTTCTTTCTCAGTCGGCTCTGAGAAAGAGCAAAATTAAAGGAAAAAAATCTAGGCAGGAGAGATCCGTCGTCGATCTCCCTGTCTCTCCTTCTATCTTCTCTCCTTCTTCCCTTTCCTTTATCTCTTCTTCATCTTATTCATCTCATCATTAGAGTCGAGTGAGGATCGTCGTCGGAAAGAGAGAGAGGAGAAAATCGCTCGACGGATTCTTCTAGTAGCCGCATCTCGCTCTAACTCGATCTCTTCCTCCACTCCTCTTTTTTTTTCTCTTCCCCCTTTTTGTCAACTCCACCTCGTGATTTTTCTCCTCAACGATGAGCAACAACAGCGGTACCAAGCTCTAAATTGTCGTGGAGGCGGTCGTGAGGGAAAAATAGAAATTCTAGTCTAACAGAAGGAGATCTGCGACCTACATAATCCAATGAAGTTGTAGTGTGCAACAGGGACTCCAAAGATTTAGCAGCGGCTCCTCAGAGATTCGACAAGGCTATAAGGTGGTGTGAGCCTATACAAGCACAAACGGATGGGATGCTTCAGCAACAAGAGCCGAAGAATTGAGGTGTGCTGATTCTCACACACATGAGAATATAGAACTAAATGCATGCATATTGTAGTTGATTTTGTGATCCATAGTAAAATTTGAGAGATTTATCCAAAATCTTTGAAGATGAATGGTGCTACAAGATCAACTTTGATGTACGAAGAATCGTGAGATGTACCCAATATAGTTGAGTGATTGCATGCCGCGACAAGCTGGATATATCTTGGAAGTTTGATGATGATTGAGAAGCATCGTCTTCTTATATTTTAGACTAATATTGTGTTGTTGTTTGTATCTTTTCTTAATTATTTTTATTTTGTGATTTTTGTTTCGTGTATTCTTCTCTCTTTTTTTTGTAATTCAAAAAATCACATTTATATAATCATCTTATATATAAAATTTGAAGGGTTTCAACCATCTTTTACTAAAAAAACTAAAAAAATGACGAATATAAAGACTAACTTACTATTTTGAGAAAAGTTGAAATATATATAATAAAAAGTTAGAGAAATGATTAGGTGCCAATAAAATTAAGACTCCGACTCAGTTTTCTAATTTGAGGTGCCAATTTGATGTATAGAAAATTTAACCACCACCTTAATTATTTTTCTTTCTTTTGAAAATGTAAGGACGAATATATATAATATTTAACCTTACATGAAAAATAATAATGCATTCACAACAACTTAAGAAGAGTAATTAATATCCGACATTTTTCTAAAACAAAAAATGTACGGTGGCAATAAAACCTATGTAAAATGGGACAATAGTACAGGAAACTAAGAAATGGAAATTTAAGACTACCTCCTTGGATTTTACTTGTGTAAATAATATTCTCTCAAAATTACTTTACTATCAAAACTTCACCTATGATTTTTCTTGGTTGTGTAAATAATTGTTGAAAGTTAAAAGTATTGAGGGCTTTTCACTTTTCTTACGTATGCCTATAAGAGCTTAATTAATATTTTACCTCTTTGAGGCCAACCTAGTGACCTACTAAGTTATCGCTAAATTATTAGGATCGTTTGATATTTTCCAAAATAGTACTTCTCAGAATAGTGCACTATTTTAATTTAATTTTTTTCTCAAACAAATTTAAGTATGTTCAAAATTAATTACGAAACAACAATAAAGTTTTTTTTTCATAAAATTTGCTGAATTTTAACGTTAGCTCGTCAAACCTATCACAACTCTCTTTTTCGGACTTGAGACTGGCTATGTACCTAATTTTGTTGAGTTATAAATTGATTACAAAATAACTAAATTGTCATTTCAATTGTATAATAGTAACTATTATTTGATTATGTCGTATAATTATATTTAGGTTGTAGGCTATTTGGTGAGTTGTAAGTAGGGTGTCAACGCAATGACGTGTTACGTTTCGTTTCGTTCGAACGAAACGTGCAATGCAACAGTTTTTTGTTGCGTTTCAGAAATTAAACGTGCAATGCAAACAAAATTTCTTTCGTTTCAATATTATTTTCGTGCTAAGCGAAACGTGCAACACAATTTTTTTTTTATTATGTGAATCAACAAAACGTTAAACGTGACATCACAGTTTCGTGTACATTTTACATCTCTAGTTGTAACCTGTAAGAACCGTGCCTCTCGCTTATAACTTCAATTAAACTAAGACGTTGAAATCAACTTTTTGTATCTTTATGGTGTACTTCACAATACAATATACCAATTTCAAAGTGAGAATGCATTGCAGAAGAAACATTTTTTATAATTTGTTTCTCGTAGAAGAAATTTTAATTTCCACTAGAGATATAGTTGTGTCCGAGTTGGAAACCTTGTAATTAAAGCATGTTTTAAAGTAGGTGAAGCAGCTCACAAGTTCCACCCAATTGGAATTGAAGTGTGGCAACTCTGAAATTTCATGTGTGTGTGCGTGTGTTTTTTGAGAGAGAGAGAACTTAGAAAAACTTCATCTGCAGAATCCTTAATTGTTGTTAGTATAGACCACAAAGTCTGTTAGATATTCAATAAAAATTTGCTGTAACTTCTCCTGTTTATAATTATTATCCATGTGGATCTCTTGCTGTGATCATCTCAACTATATTTGACACAAAATACTGTTTGCAAAGCAACTATCCTTTAGTAAATTAATTGTTAGGATAATATCATGTATGTCCCTTCAAAACCAAAGAATTATTATATGTAGTCTCACAAAAGTTAGCTCTCCAAAGCCAAGTTTCTCTTGTTAATGTAATGTTAAGCATATATCAAGTACAAGTATGCATCAGAAGAATACTCTTCTTCTTGAGGAGTAACAATGATATTTCATTTGTTTCAGAAAAAAAAATGTTGTTCTGTGCTAATTTCCTTACTGCTCCTTCAAATTGCAACACATTATAACAACAATTATACATCTATCAGACAATATTCACAACTTACCTAACATGGTTGAAGTAAAACATATTGAACCTCAACTTGTATTTTCTTCAATTGCAGCAACATTTATAACATAAACTTGAACACATGCATCATATGAATCAACATTTATAACATTTCAATAATTTTGCGTGTTTTGCTTGATGCTTAATGGTATGCAGCAAAAGAACAGATTTTATCGGGTGAGCATCCACTGCCACAGTTTCAATTATGACACGAATACGCCATATACGTCCATTCGAATTTGGATGGTCCGGATTTTACAGGGCTGCCTTCTTTATTTACTTTTTTGCGGGTCCCACAGACAACCCCTCATGTGGGAAAATTTTATAATGAACTCAAGTATGAATCTGATTAAAAATAATAATCTAACACTTCTAAATTTTTATACAAACCTCTAATTTTTATTATTTTATTACTTTCATCCATTTTATTTTGTCTGTTTTCTCCAATGTGTAGAAAATAAGATGCATCAATGGTTATTTAAATTAAATATAAACTAAGCTAGATGGAGAACTGAGAATCTGACACTATTCTTGTGCTTATAACCTTAAAAAAAAAATCAGAATCTATTATTCATATGGTGTTACAACACGGTCCATTGCGACATAATATACAGAATTACAGATACATCAGAGGGAATTAAATCAGAAAGTACAACAAGTCAACAATAAAAAATACTGGTAAAGACTGACATAACAGGAATGGTATTTACATGCTGGATTTTGCTACACTATCTAACAGTTGCCCATTCAAAGCAATATGCTTCAAATCTATGATATAATCATCTCTCAGAAAACCAAAACCGAAAGTGCCATCATCATATTCCCAAACCCGCCCCTCCACATTTCTCAAATTGCCACCCGGTCCATCAGCCAAATCAGGAATAACCAAATCATAACTGGAATTGATGCATAACACTCTGGAAACAAGCCGAGCTTCTGATGAGAAGAAGTTGTCTGTTATATGCCCACGGCCTGCATATATTTTGTATTCTTCTTTGGGTAATGGGGGCTCGATGAAATCAGCATTTGGGGTCCAGAATAAGGGGGAATAGCCTGAGAATTGTGTGCCTGGCTCGCCAACTCTTCGGCAAGTTATTCCACCAATGTCGTCATATGCTACAAGGTAGAATTCCAGGGACCTATTCTCACAAATCCCCTGTTAATAGAAAATTATTGAGATTTTTGTATTCTTGTAGGACCGAGCAGCAAGCATACTTTCACAATACCTTACAGTTCTACACGGTACAGACTACTTGTGAAGATCACATGGCACCTGTGTCTGAACTTGCTTTCACCAAGATTGGGAATACTCTGGAAGTACCCAATATGTGTTCACTCCTAAGAGCATTTGTATATTGTACTACATATTATAGACCTTCAAATTTTTTACATTACATTTTATATTGTAATATTGAAATAATTTCAAGGATATTCTACAATTCAATGATAAAAACTAAATCACAATCTTCATGGAGTATTTTTATTAATAAAACTGTGTAGTAAAAATACAACTTACCAGTTGGAGATCTGATTATTAAAGTTACATTGAAAATTAGGGAGTCACAACATGTTGTTGCCAAGAATGGTGACGAGTTTAACTCTACCAGCTGACAATAAAAAGTATGTAATGAAGTTATGAAATGACCTTCCACAAACCCTGGAGTGGCCTGGTGGGTGTGGGGCAATAATGAGTGAATCTGACAAAATGCTCAGTCACCAAACCGCTCTTCCTTCGCTCCCTATTTCTTCTCTTCTGCCTCCTCACACCCTTTTCACCACATGAACTGGTACGGTTTGCAAAGTACTGGTACATCTCCAAGGTTGCCTGCAACAAAACCAGACAGCTTAATGGATTTACACATGGAACTTGCTCAAGACATGTATGTAACTAGCCCTGCTTTTCCTTCTACTCAAAGTCATAGTTGAAACAGAACCTAGTTTTCAAATGTTAAAGTCCAAGGTTAACAATTACCTAGTTGTGGTTCAATTTGTCCCTGGTATTGTGAAAAAAATGCCAAGTACTTAATTATTTTTTCCAGTATTTCATTTTAGTTAATTCGCTCTAAAAGTTATATAATACCTGCACACATGAGGAGTTTAGGTTGTCACTTGCAATTGCACCAAAATATTGGTGTACGGTTCGCATAAATAAACTAAACTCTTAAAACTTCATACGATTCAGCCCTGATACTGGTCCGCTGAATTGTTATTAATTTAATCGTGTATCGTACGGTTCGATACGAGTCAAAGGGCAAGAGATACTTATCTTATGATTCAATATATGATGCTAGGTTATTTTGATGCTTAATAGAAGCAAGGATTGATATCCACGTAAATACCTTAATATGCAAGGAATTTACATCGATATCAATTGACACTTATCAATACATTTAAAATTACGATGGTTTCTTTAGTTATTGAGATTTTTTTGTTAGATTCTAAATTTCTAATTACTACAACTCCTTTTGTTATTTTAAAAATAGCTTAGTGTATCTTAACGACACGATACACGATACGATACAAAATCTACCGATACACGATATATTTTACGATTCAACTACTATGAATTTAAGTACCTTCCCTCTGTTAGACCTGACGTAGTAGCACAAAATGGAAATGGAATGCATTTCTTCAGGTTTAAAGTACCTGATCAGGTGGAGAACCACTCTCAATCCCCAGAGCAACCTCCGTAATCTCATCTCCTGACCTGAACCCTTCATTTGGCTCAATCACCAAGTGATTAGGTCCCACGAAACTCACGCTGACTGGTACCGGGTCTGAGCCCGGGCCCAATTGCGATCGAAGCTCATCTTCCTGCTGTCTATAGCTCACAATCTCACCATCCCGTGACATCCCAAGCCACACAAACGGTGCTTTAACCACATTATACGAACCAGGTTCAGCACAAGGCGAAACCTGGGACCCAGTAATGCAATTAGAGTTCCACTGGAAGAACAGGAGCGGGTGGCAAGTAGCATGTGCCCCACCCGACCCGTGTCCGTGACAGATCCGGCGCCAAAAACCTATGAGGTTCTCCCATTGGTCAAGGGCGTGATAGAGGCGGCGAGAGGTGGAGTTGGGGCCCCACGAGGAAGGAGATGTGAACTGACCCCAGCGGCGGTCACACATGGCAAGCCAGAGAGAAGGCGAGCCGGGGAGTGGAGAGAAGCGGCGGGAGGTGCATGCGACAGAGGAGATCTCAGATGGGTTGAGGAAGGAGAGAATATTGACCTGAATGTCGTCAGGCAGCTCGGTGAAGCAAGGTGACGCCATGGTTTCCATTAGGTTAACTGTGAACGGGAATCAACGAATGCTCGCAAGGTGCTCGACGAAATGCTTGAATGAGGAGGGAAGAAGCGCGTAAATTTCTCTTTAGTTCGTTTGGTTTTCTTCTTCTTCCTTTCACTTCCGCTTGTTTTTCTTCTTGGTGTTTCGTTTGGTTTGGTTTGGTTTGCTCTTTCGTACCGCTTGAAATCGGATCTCGATTTCGGTTTTGTTTTTCTCAGGATAATGCGTGATTTGATACGGAATCATGTTTCGAGGGGGGGGAAGAGAACAGAACAACAAAAAGTAGAGTCGAATATTCGTTGTATTGAATTGGGTCTGTATAGGCTGGAAAAGCCCAAACCTGTTTGAGGTTTAAATGGGCCAGATTTGATTTGATTCCTATTAGCAAAGGAGCTTAACATAGATTTGTTAAAGGTTGTTTGTTAGAAAATTTTGGGCCTTTGCAAATGTAGTTCCCCCGCTTTTGCGACCGTAATATACTGTAAAATATTACTGTTATTGTATGATTGCTATTTTATGATGGGTTTGGATGGTTGGGGAAGGAGATTGAACCAGTTGAAGGTTGAAATTAAGGTGCTAGAGTGTAGAAGCAAGCAATGTTTCTGAGCTCATCACATGTTATTTATTGCCAAGTTAGGTTGGTCCTAAATAAGAGAACAATTGCTACAAATGATGATGATAGAACTTTAAACTTCGCCATTGGTTTTCAGCAATAATTTTCAATGCAGGTCCCAGATGTTGAAATTTTGGTACTTTTTAATTAGGTACGATTCGAGCTAGCTTTCACTAATTTAGCATAACAGAGTTATGATTGAGATGGATGAATGTAGTAGCATTGTCGCATTTCATTGTCTGTGACTGTGTTATGATTGGGAGTACTATATACACAAGTATTTTATGAGTGCTTCAATTATATTTATAGGTACCAACTATTTCTTTTTTTTAGTCTAGAATAAAGAGTTCAAGAAGAGAAATAGTTGGTCAGAGATGTTTAATTAATCATAGCTTAATGCTTAATTAATTAGCATATGAAGTCACGTTGTTAACAGAAATTAACTTTATTTCTATTCTGGGGAAAATGCATCACATTGTCTTACAAAGATAACTTAGGAACTCAAAGCAAAGGACAACTATAAGACATCCCATGAAAACACCAAATATATATAACTAGTACCATGCATGATCAAATATAATTCAAACATAAAACTCCTCTGCATTTCAATCACTTTCAATCAAAGATGCATGTAAGTTACAACTCCACAATCTCAGCTTGTGCAGTAACGACATTGTTTGGTTTCTCGCTGTCACCCTCAAGTTGGCTGAAGTTTCCTTTCTCTTTGATCAGTTGCAAGTGATGATGCTTGCAATAGAGCTTTCCTTCATGTGCTATGTAGTTGGAAGGGCTGATAGTGCAACCACCATGTGTGCATTTGAAGCAACTCTTATGGTACATTGTGCCATTTACTGTAACCTACATCAGAGTAGCATGTAAAATGGTATTAATTAGTGCAAAACAAACCAAATTTGAAAAAAAAAAAAAAATAGTTGATGGAACTTCCCAGCACAATTAGCATAAAAGGCTCTTTTACTAATCAGTATCTGATCTTTGTTTTTCGGATACCAATTTTGCCTCAATGGAAATTATTGATATGTGGGTACCCTCACAAAATTGGGGTATTTTACTGTTTAATTATCAATATTACTGGAACTACTATATAAATTGGGATAGATAAAAATAAAGTCCAAATAAGAGATGGTAAAGATTAATTTGTCTTGCTCTTTCTGTTGGATAAGCTGTCTTTTTGCATCCAGCACACTTCTCCCTTGTTCCGGCAAATGCACTTGAAACCTTGATTGCATTCTGTTCAAGTAAATCTCACAAGTTTTAGAGAAAAATTAGGATACCATTTCAATATGAGTAAACCTTGATTGACATGTTATCAGATTGAATATAACATAGATCATATTAGGATACCATTTCAATATGAGAAATACAAAACTTGTACATTATGATACTGGTAAACAAAAGTTCAATAAATTTTACCATATTAGCTAGTTAAAAACACATATCCTTTCTAAAATTTTTGTTATTTTGGCATCCGACATGTGTTCTTTCTCTACAACAGAGAGCATTCCAAAGTTCAAGAAGAAAATTATATGTTTATTCAGTTGAAGTACCTCATTTTCTATTTGTTTCTCAGGCTTTACAACCTTAGGAGTACCTGAAAACCCGAAAGCAAATTGGCGAATATATTTTAGTGAAATTAAGAAAATACTAAGAATATAATGGGAATTTAGACAAAATTAGTTAACAAAATTAAAACCGACAAAACTACATTGTTACCATCAAAGCTCTTGTTCAAACTGCCAGTCATTTTGAAAAGCTGGTCGAAGTGAGGCCGGCAGTACAACACTCCTTCGAATGAATTATAGTTTCCGAGCTGAAATTGGAAAATTCTAATTGAGATCTTAATATTTACTAATTTATTTCTTGAAATATATCTTATTGCTGGTTTGTAGCCTTTTCTCTTATTGAAGTGATCAGGTATATTATTTTGGTCAAATCTACCCTGTAAACCTTGATCCCTTGAAAACCTAGGCAGAAATTTTTGAAAATCTGCGATTATTAATGTTATATTCCAGAGAATACAACCAACTAATATGGTAGATTTAATGAAAGAATTATACCCTCTAATTATTCATTACGTGCTCCCACCGAAAAGAAGAAAAAAAGTCAAAACAAATGAAGCTTGAATGACATGTAAGTCTATCTATGTACCAAACTTGCTAAATTGGCAGGTAATTCATAGGATAAGAATTGCACAAACCTTAAGAGTTCCCTTGCAATGGTGGCACCTAAAGCACGCCTTGTGATACACTCGATTGTCGGCTGTGAGCTTGTCGACCAAGTACACCGTCTTGTCACAGGCGGTGCATTTCGTGGTGGTCCCTTGGAATGCCATTTTTCTTTCTTCACAATAAGGAACTTTAGCTCTTTAGATTATATTAAAAAGAGATTGTTTAGTGATGGTTTTTCTATTTAGCTGGAGAAGAAGAGAGGAGAGAATGGGACAGCCTAGAAAAAGCACAGAGGAGATGGGAGACAGAAAGAAAGTGTGTCACTAAAGCAGGTGGTTGTGTCAATTTGCTGAGATATGAAGCAAAATAGAAAAATTGGAGACGGGAAATATTAGAGAATAGCTGGAAATGGGATCTTCTGAAACAACAGATGGTATCACAATGTGTTGTGAGTCACGCACTTACACATTTTGACCTAATGACCTTTCACATAATCAAGAGTTGGTGTTTATAGTCATGGGTCCCAAATGTCAGTTACCGCACCGCCACACTGTTTTATTTGAGAATAAAGGAGGAATAATTGAGACTTGTGCCAGAATGGCAGCGGTAGTTGGCTGACATGGATCCAGACAATAATACAAGAAAGAGAGAATCGACATGCTCTGTTGGTTTTCTACAATTGCAAATGAATGCTATTGTCGGTGAATTACACATACAGTGGTCCGTTCTTTTTAAATTTGCAATGCTAATCTCAGTAACGGATCTTGTAAATTTTCACAGTAAAGAAGTTATGTTATACTCGAATTCAATTTAATATTAGGTAGGAAAATAACTACGATATTGAATATGTGAAGTAATTTAATAAATTTTAATGAAGTTACTTGATCGCGTCGTTGTAAATAATTAAAGTTCTGTCACCATATAGGCGTGCGTATACAACTCAACTTGGTATAAGATAGTTAATATGCTTCCCTTTTGTTTTTATTGCATATCTCAACGAGTATTAAAACTCGTATGTGTCTAAAGTGCACACGGCTAGATTGTACAGCAACATCTTGATTTTTGATTAAAATATATTATAAATCTTGATCATTGATTTTTTTACAGAGATCAAGTACGTGTTTGAGTTATTTTGTGTAGTTTATGTAGAGAGCAATTTTATGAGACATTTGCGATTGAAAATATAATTATTATATATTATTATATTTTTATTAATTATTACTTTACTGTTATATTTAATGTTTTATCAATTATGTTTTTTTCTATTAATTGTATGAATATCAAAAGTCACTTATTACATGTACAATATTAAGATGTATATATTCTCATACTATATACATATAAAATATTTCATATTTTATGTATCTTTCTATATCACATTAAATTTAATATTGTAAAAAATTTATATAAATCATATTAGTATTTTCACATCATGTGCTAGAAATCATATTATGTGTATATTTTGTATATCGTATATAGTTCATATAACTCGCACGTATATAACTCATATAATTCATATAATCTTATCTATATAAAAATATAAAATAATTTATAAATTTTATGTATATATTATCTGTTCTAATTAGATTGAGCGAAATTCAAATTTCATGTCATAGTTGAAACACGTTTTAGTTATTACACTGACGTTTCATACACAATACAGTGTAGAAGTTGACTTCCGGGTAACATTTTGATGAGTTGATATTTTTAGAAGTAAACTTATGTATAATAGTTTATATATAAGAACATTGATACAATTTTTCCAATAATGCGGCTCATTTCTTCCAATGTCATGCACATGGATCTAACACACTTTTACTTTGTACAAGGCCATTCACACTTTTATCTTTTACAAGGCCATTCACACTTTTACTTTGTAGAAGGTCATTTTGCATAGAATGGTGGAAAGGAGGTATTGTTGGAAGCATCTAATGTAGAAAAATGTTTTGTCGATTCGTTTTGATGCGTTCATCAATACGGACGGAACGCATCCAGTTGGATTACAACGAAATATTATTGTAATTATTATAAATGTTATTTTGATTTTTATACATGTTATTTTTGTTATTATGCAATGAATAACATGAATAATAACTACAACAATTCGGTTTGTGCATATTAATTGTGTTATTATACATATTATTTGTATTATTATGCACTTTATTCAAAATGAGTTGCATGTTAATTATATTACATAAATGTGATATTATGCATGTTGTTCATATTATATTGCATATTAATTACATGCAAATAACAAAAGAATATGCATAGTAATCAAAATAACATGCATAATAACAACAATAATTTTCAAATTGAATGCAACTAAATTCGTCTAGTTCGCATTGATGAGCGTATCGATCTCCGTATTTGTCCAGTCAATTAGATGTATAATAACAAAAACAACAAGCATAATAAGCAAAATAACATGCATAATAACTATAACAATGTACAAACTGAACCCAACTGGACGCGTCCTATCCATATCGATGTGCGGATCGATGCGCAAATCAATATATCAGCTCTCTTTAATATATTGTTAGAATGGAGGTTCTAAGGTCAAGTGCTAGTGCATAAGTGTTTTTAACTATTTTAATTCTAACTTTTGAACCTTAATCACCTAGCTAAAATCACAAGCAAGCAAGTTCTAAAAGCAATTGAACAAATCAAATAATAAAGTGCAACTATAGTAGAGAAAGTAAAGTGCAAGAGAGAGCAAGAGAAAAAAAAAGAACACGTTATGTAACATGGTTCGACCTACAAACAAACTATGCCAACATTCACGTGACTCTCGGAACCAAAACTTCCTTCCAAAACAGATTCTACTAGATCACAAGTGTTCTTACAATTACGAAACCTATCTTTGGTTTTTTCTCAACAAGACAAACAATCTTAAATTTCTAAACCTATGTAAGAAGCTACACCGCTCTACAACGTAAATGTGTCTGATTGACAACACAATCAAGAACGATTATGAACTACTTGACTACACAATTAGTTCACCAAATAAAATCAACAACTGAGTGTTCTAGGTGAAAGTTTTGATGCTTCGAAAGCAAGGAATAAAACAAAATTTTATTCATTTCAAAACAAATGATCTAGCTATTATAAGTGTAAAGACAATATTTATTTGTCTAAATAATTAGGGAATAATATTATACCTTATGATTTGATCTCCAAATCAAATCAAGTAGGGTTGTCTAGTTTAGCATCTTCTTATTCTCTATGCCTTGTTTCAATGGTTGTGCTTAGCTCGTCAACTGTCGAGCCTCCTTAGGTATCGACCGAAAGATTAAAGAAACACTTGTATCTCTAAGGCTAGTAAGAGAACAACAAGTGTTACCTTAATCCTAGTTTCAAAACCTTCTTCAAAATTTCAGAAATTTTAATGGAGTTTTTGTCTCAACACATGAGAGAAAAATTGGGAGAGAGAGACACACAAATTTCAGCCAAGAAGTTCAAAGCTGAAATTTTGACATTTGGGTATTAAATCTGCCATACTCTTTGTAAGTAACTCCAAACGACTTCAAACTTGAACCGTTGGATTCTAGACTCAAAGGGCTTCAATTTTCATAGGTCATATGTTCAGAATGGTTGAGGTTTGTCCTTTCAAAATCCTGTTTAAAGTTACCTCAAAAAACTGTCCAAAAGTTTCTCTCCTCTTTGATGAAAATTGATTAGGTTTAATGATATACTTCAATACTCCTTTAATTATATCATTATTAATCAATTATTCCCAGCAATTTTATGGCCAATATTTGGGCTTTGGGCTTAAACATATTATCATATTAATATTTAATTAATTCCACAATCCCAAATATTAAAAGGCCAACATATAAATTAATATCCAATGTTAATTTATATGCATCTCTCATGTGTCAAAAGCCATTTAAAATATGTCACACATACTTTAAATATTACTAGGATTATTTTACAACATTTTCTTTTAATCTTTCATATGGTGTGACCTTATGGGATCCCATCAGTATGGCAATGAAACTAAACATTTTAATTTCATAAATCAATGATACAACTAGCCATGGTATATTGATTACCCAAATGATGTAGATGAAAAAGCACAATGCAAAATCATGATCCTGTAATATTAAAATATTATTGTGTCAATTCCTTGTCTCATGATATCAAAATAATTGCAAGGTAGGAATGTGTCATCCTTGCTAATTATTCTTTCTTGATTTTCTAAAGTTTAATTATGATATGATTAACATATAATCATATCGCATGCCCATAATACAAACTTTATCAAGGAGCCCAAAGATATCATCATTTATATCATGTATAGAGGACAATGGTATCTTGATGCGTATAGTTCCTCCGCACAAGTTATAAACATTGCAGCAACTGTCTATATAACTCATAGTTAAAGTGAGTGTTGAACAGTACCAACGATGTATATTTCTCATGTAGGAAATATAAGCATCTTAACCCTAGAATTCATGACACAAATGAAATATCATTGACACGTAACACAATCCATGTGATATTTCATTTTGGGTCTGTCTAGTGCTATACATCCCGATGTATACACCTGTGTGATTAGCATTGACAACTCTTTGTCATATGATCTGTAGAATGTGATCATCATCTAATCCGACACAATGATCTTATATTGGTCAATTAGTGTTTCTTGCTAATTACCAAGATCAAAGACTTTTAAGAGTAATTATATTTATTTCATTGGTGGAATTCTACAATCCAGGTCATCAACCCAGATAATCCACAAAATATAATAACTCAAGGAACAAAATGATATAATCATTCACTAATAAACTAAATAATCAAATATATGATTTGGGTCTAGGACACCAACACTAACACTAGGATCGACAATTAGACAATTTGGCTATCCTATCTCTCTCTAGATGATGATGCTGAAGGAGAAGGCTATTGTGTTATTTTGGTACTCAATTATGTGCTTGGAAACTTGGAGAGAGTTTTCTTGATTCAACTAGTTTTAATCTCCAAAGTATATATAGGCATGGCACATCTTGAAGTCTTGAAATTTTGGTCTGATCCTCTTGCGTTACAGAAAACAGCCAACCCGTTACAAAATTCGTTGTATCGGGATGCAGCCTTTCCCAAAGTGCCCTTGACTGCTTGGCTGACACCCTCTATGCAGAGAGGACACTGCACAGAGATTTGAGTAAGTAAACATATTACTGATATTATATTAGGAGCATCAAGGACGTCTCAACGTCTAGATTTTATTTTATTTGGTTTCATAAGTTAAAAAAAATCTTACAACACATTAGACTGATAAACCCTAACGTCAAATAGGAAGTCTAGTAAATTGATGTCCAACCGCAGAAGACAAGGTGACTCTTGACCATGTGGGTGCGAACCGAGTCAATGGCACTGCGGGAGTTTCCTAAGTAACGCTTAGACATCAACGTCGCAATACCGCTTTAACAGGTGTGGTTCATGGGGTTTATATCCCTTTCTTTTATAACTAGGACCTACCAGACTTACCCAAACTGAACTGTGGTACCAAATTACCAAACAATCAATAATCAGGCCCGTAGAACTTGAACTATCATAATTGCATACCGGTAACTGCACCATAAATGAGACCAACCTGCATTGCATGTCATCTGCACTTCATGATTGCATGTAAGATCTGATATACGGATCGTATAGGTTATTAGAATACTTATAGGTAGAATGCGTATTCAATACTATAAGTACTTCGTTGGGAGTGATGAGAGTCGGGCCGGTGAGATTTAGATTGGGTGTAGTCTGGAGGCATCATGACAGTTGGATTACGTACGCAAGCTCAACGCCCGTGGGATCCACTCGTCGAGATGTCTTTAAGGACATTCGATCACTTCTCACTAACGATGTCCATCACTTAATGGCTCGTAGTGCCAGATAGAGAGTTTTCTTTTCAATATCCTTACTAGTGATTAGTACTATAATATCTCCTCAATTGAGTGATTAAGGTTCGGTTTCTCAGTTTAGAGTATGCGTGTCAAATGTGACGTATTGGAGCTATTCCGTTCTTTATATATATTTTCTATTAGCCGATATTTCGGGATCTCCTAATATTCGAAGGACTTCCTCCTTTGGCCCCTGGTTGGTATAGAGGAAGTCTGGGACTCCCCTTTGGCCCTTAGTTGGTACAGGGAGTTCCAATTTTATTATATCATTTTCAAACGGGTAGTCGGTTCCTTATTTCCATATGACGGCTGAGACCGAGTATTTATTTCCCTATTTTCCATTTTGGTAAGGGTAGGCATCTCAGTTCGCTCTTTGACCGAGTGTGTGATTTTTGTAGCCGCTCTATTTTACCAGGGTTTTTCGTTCTGGAAACTCAGAATTCGTTTTAGGTCATGAGGGCTGCTGTATAGTGCCCCACGCTTAAAACAAAACCTTAGGTTACGAGGGCTGCTGTATAGTGCCCCACACCTAAGGGGCGAATCCTGATGTCCTACAACCGGGGTTTCAATTCGGACACTTTGATCCTTTGTCTGAGAGCTTGACAACTTTCATACTATTAGGTACATACTATTATTCCTCATTCAACTTTTGGGTTTATTTGCGTATCGACTCCTTTGATAAGTTAAATAATTAAAGGATATTATGGTTCATATGTACACATTTAGATGTAGTAATTTAAATTATGAGTTAAGTTCTTTAAAATGTGATTTGGTCCAACTCGAATTGGATATAAACCCAAAGCCTGGACCTTAATCCACACTGAGATTTTTATCTCACATTCCACGGTTGGTTGTGGGGTCCAGGTAAGGAGCATGAGCTATTTTGAAGTCCAAGAGGAAAGCGCTAGGATGGAGTCTCGGTGCCTTCCGTTTTGTAGACCTCCAGTTTGTTTTATTTCTTATATTTCGTTTGATTAGGAGTAGTTTGTAGTAGGATAGCGAGGACCGGTCTCACATCCTTTGGTGAGACCGATCTCTTTGTATGTATTTTACATTTCTTTAGCTTCCGCTGTAAATTTTGTAAAGGGCACCGTTATATATATATATTTGGATGTTGGATGTTTATGTATTGTGTTCACTGTGTGTGTTGTTCCTCTATTTATATAAAATTTGTTAAGATTACCTTGTTTCTATAATAATAAATTAAGCATTTCGTGTACTTGTAAACAAGTACACGTGACGGGATTAACACCCTAAGCTACTTAATATTTCTGGGGTGTGACACTATTGTGCCTTTTCTAGTGCTTAATTATGTATTTGAAAACTTGAGGAGAGCTTTCTTTATTCATCTGGTTTGAATCTTCAAGAGATATATAGGCAGAACACATATTGAAATCTTGAATTCCCAAGTTATTATTATTATTATTATTATTATTATTATTATTATTACTACTATTATTATTATTATTATTATCGTCATCCTGAAAAATATTATTATTTTATTTATTTTTGAAAACAATGCATATTATTATTAATTTATTATATTATTTAGTTTATTATTGTTATCATTATTATATTATATTATATTATCATCATTATTGTTGTCATAATTATCAATATTTTTATTATTTCAATTGATACTTGTCAAACGACAATTTCGCACTTCCTAATGTTATTATCAAAAATAAATTCTTCTGCCGCTATTTCACTATCACTCTGTTCTATTCTTACAATTTTTCTATCACTTTCTAATGTTATTTCTTAATTTGTCGGAGTGATTCGAATACTCCATCTATTACGTATTCTGTGTAGATTTAATCTGTCCGGTTTTCTTTCGATTTAAAATGGCACGTGTCATTTGAAGATTATATTAGGAAACATGCGCACTGTGTTCACTGCGCTGCAGAGGATCAAAGAGTTCCCTGAAGCTTGTACTGTTCCTTATTTTATAGTTAAAAGAGGCTTCGCCGCGTTGGATACAGCATACCCAAATGATATGGGGTCCGAATCTGCTGCTCGTTTCTCTGCTTGTCTTTGATCCGACCGCTCGATCGGCACGAACGATTGTGATTTGATTCAGGGAGCAGATGCTTTGGCCGTTAGATGAGTTTTGAACGGTCCAGATCGAAACAAGCAGGGAAACAAACAGGGATTTACGAGCAGGAGATCCGGTTTAATCCAATCCGGATCTTCTGTGACGTATGCCTAACCATGACTTGCTGTAACGAGTTGTGTACATCAGGTCACATCATAAAAAATTTCAAAATTTTTGTTTTCGTCAACTTTCCAATTAATAGATTAATTAAATTCATACGAATAGTTCACAGAATTATTTTCTTATAACTTCACAATTTCGATATATTCATGTATTATCAAAACAATAATTTCTGAATTAAATTTGAATAGAACGAAGTCTAGTGGATATAAGCTTGTGTAACTAACAAAAATTTGCAGGAAATTTCATAAAAACCTTCCCCCAATACTAATATAATTACATAAAGACAAGAAAATATATTGTCAATCCGAGAAGCTGCAAGACCAAAAAAATTGTGCAGCAAAAATGTAAAATGCCAGACCATACCGATACCGACCAACCATAAAGCCTCACGACGCTGACGGTGCCGCATGACGCTGACGCATGACGCTGCCGCTTGACGCTGCCGCATGACGCTGCCGCATGACGCTGACGCTTGACGCTGCCACATGTCGCTGCCGCATGACGCTGCCGCCTGACGCTGCCGCCTGACGCTGCCGCCCTACGCTGCCGCCTGACGCTGACGCAGGTCGCTGCTGAATGACGTTGACGCTGCCGCCTGATGTTGACGCATGACGTTGCCGCATGATGCCGCTAAT
>CAXKVX010003590.1:0-25819 GCA_964058865.1 Eleocharis quinqueflora | reverse complement strand
GTTCAAAGGAGTTGTAGCTTCTGTAAATTAACAATAAAACCGGAATACGGTATAGGGTGTAAAGAATGTAATCTCTCAGTCTGTTCATTATGCGCCCCATTCTATTTTGGAAAACAAGTCAAACCAAAAACTTCTTTACAGCCAAGACCTTACAATAATAAAGATGCACTAATAAAGGAATTGACCAATTATATTGTGTATCTTGAGGGCGAAATTGAAAAATTAAAACATACATTACAAGAGGAAAGAGAGAAAAATCTAATCAGAGACTTAACTAATGATTTTAATAATCTCTCAACAAAAGAGGAAGATGAGATAGGAGAAGAAGACGAAATAAGAGATGAAGGAGTGAATGTTTTATTTGAAATTGATGAATCTTCCTATAAAGCAGGAACCTCTGAACCACAACCAGAGAAAAAGAGAATCTTTAACCGTCTTTACAACTTAATGATCACATTCGAAATCCCTAATATAAAACCTTTTGAAATAAGGGCAATTTTAGATACTGGTGCGACAAACTGTTCATTTGATCAACTAGCAGTACCAGAAGAAGCCCTGGAACCCAGTCCATACCCGGTACAAATAATAGGAGTTAACTCAACCCAGATAGCAAATAAGAAACTAAAGGGTGGCCAGATGACAATTGGTGAGAATAAATTCAGAATACCCTTTACATATAGTTTCCCCATGGGTATGCAAGACGGTGAATCTATCCCTTGGACGGCTTTTATCGTCCCAGGAGGGTTATATGAATGGTTGGTTATGACGTTTGGCTTGAAGAATGCCCCCGCAATATTTCAAAGAAAAATGGATAATTGTTTTAGAGGAACAAAGGCATTCATTGCAGTGTACATTGACGATATTCTAGTATTCTCGGAAAACGAAGAGAAACATGCACAGCATCTAGAGGTGATGTTAGCTATTTGTGAAAAACACGGTTTAGTACTATCACCAACTAAGATGAAAATCGTTGTACCTGAGATTGACTTTTTAGGAGCACATATCAATAGAGGAAAAATTAAGCTCCAACCACACATCATTAAAAAGATAGCCAATTTTGATGTAGAACAACTCAAAGAGAAAAAGGGTCTAAGATCATGGCTTGGAATTTTGAATTATGCTAGATCCTACATCCCGAAATTGGAAATTTTGCTTGGTCCTCTTTACTCCAAAGTCAGCCCACATGGAGATAAAAGATTGAAAGCCTCAGATATAAATTTAATAAAACAAATTCAGGAACTGGTCCAGAATTTGCCAGATCTGAGTTTTCCGCCAGAGGACGCATACATTATACTAGAAACAGACGGTTGCATGGAAGGATGGGGTGGAGTTTGCAAATGAAAACCGAGAAAGAATGACCCCAGATCAACCGAAAAAGTCTGTGCATATGCTAGTGGCAAGTTTGATGTTATAAAGTCAACAATTGATGCAGAAATTCACGCTTGTATGGAAACGTTATCGGCCATGAAAATCAATTATTTGGACAAGCCGGAAATCACACTAAGAACAGATTGTCAGGCGATAATAAGTTTTTATAACAAGTCATCTAACAATAAACCCTCGTGCGTTCGATGGGTTAAGTTTGTTGATTTTGTAACAGGTACAGGAGTACAGGTGAACTTTGAGCACATTGAAGGAAGACTCAACTCGTTAGCAGATACTCTATCGAGACTTACAACTGCTGCCCTTAACACACAATGTCTCACAGACCAGCAAGGGCTGATGATCGAGAAATTGGGTCCAGTACTAGACGAAATGCACAACAAAGAGGAAAACAATGTGCCAGTCCCGAAAGAATTAACCCAATCCCTTCAAGAGAAAATCGAAAACATGTTTCCCTTATCAATGCAGATCAACTACATGCACAACAGTTCGAGGCCTACATCAACAAACCAAACCAAAGCCTCAAAGAATGGCGTGAGAACGCACAAAGATTGTCCGACACCAAGGAAATGCACATGCGACACACCTTGGTGGACATTCAGCAATTGATTTCCATAATTAACAGGGAGGAGAAGTACTGTAAGCCTTACCAACGCAGTGACTGTATCCTAACTGATAATTATTGGATACTAAAGAAACAGCTTGAAATGCTCGAAAGAATGGAAAAAGATTTTAAAGCTTTTCTTAATAATATTGTAAAAATGTAAATTAAGGAAGCTGTGGTGAGTCCCAAAGTTTAGCAGAAGTTCATGAAAACTGCTGAATTTTGATAAATAAATCTTAAGGTTCAGTCTGGCAGGGTCCTATGGGTAACTGCTGACTTTTTAGATCTGGATCACTTAATTGTGAGAATCTTTCTTTTGTTTTGTTTTCTTATGCAGGTGGCATGATAAGATAGCCACTACTAAGTGTTTGTGAATGTTTTAGCAGGTGGATGGATTAGAGCCGTTCACCAAAAATTTGCTTGGAGTGTAGTGCTCAATTATATGAGCACCTTTTTACTTTATTTTGAGTGGAGTGTAGTGGTTAGCTGAGTCACCCACTCACGTTTGTTATCTTTTGAGACAAAGTATTGTGGAAATCCCTTTATTCACATGTCGATGGGGCCCAATGAGCCCCCGATGTGATAATTGAGATTCCAAAATCCGAGTCTTTAGTTCTATATAAGGGCTTGTATTCAGAGTTGCAAAACAAGCTGAGAACCAGCAAGTTTTACTTCTCTTACTTGAGTATCAATAAAATTCCAACTTTTCAAATTTCTTCTTTCAAATTCACTATTCCGCACTTATCTTCTTACTATCCCGCGTCCTCAGTGGCCTGCGAAGTTTGAAGATCGATCCGTAAGGCACTATTTACTGGTATCAGAGCTTAATTTTTGGTTAGTATCCTTCATGGCTTTCTAAATTCTTTCATAATTTATAGGAAAACAGGGATGGAACGGTCAAAATTCTAATTAAGTTGAGAAGGGAAAAAGGGTTAATTAATACCGAAAAGCTTGAAGTTTGGGAGACGTGTACTTAGTATAGGCGAAAAAAGGGGAAAAATACCCAAGGTAGGGGAATAGTACCATTACATCCGTAATATTAAGAAGGCACCCAAATGAATGGCTAGAAAGTTTCAATCCAACGGTTTTAAAAGCATGAAGCACGAGATCCATCTACTTCATGAAGCACGATAGCATCTCTCTATATATATATATGAGCATGGCTAAAATAATATGCATAGTACACCCAATTTCGTACTATACGGTCATTTATATTTAATTTCGTCATTAAATCGATATTTAAGTTGCTCAATAAATTCTTCATATCAAAATATTGTAGGAAATAAAATTTTGTAATTTTTAGAGCTTTCTTGTTATTTTTAAATATTTTTTAAAAACAGCCCAGAAATGACACTTTTGTAGTATTAAATCTGAGCTGTTTTTAAAAAATATTTAAAAAATAGCAAGAAAGCTCTAAAAATCACGAAATTTGATTTCCTATAATATTTTCATATGAAAAATTTATTGAGCAACTTAAATCTAAATTTATTGACCTATATATATATGCATAGTACGAAATGGGGTGTACTATGCATATTATTTTAGCCATGCTCTATATATATATATATATATAATTGTGCTATTATGCTTTGCAAAGCGCGGCAAAACGCTTGATCCAAACCGTTGAAAATTATCTAGGGTGCTCCATGGAATACCAATCCACTCGCGCATCACATTCATATCTCCAATTTCAAAGTTCAAACGTTTGATCCAAACCGTTGAAAATTATCTACATATTAAAATTTCATTGAAGATTGAATTTTACATTTTTTATGAAAATTTTTGTTATTTTTTAGAGAGCTAGAATAATCACGCATATTGTTATTCTTACAAATCGTTTGATTGACAACTTTTATATCTCTTCAAAAAATAGCAAAAAAATTTAAAAAAAAAATGTAAAATTCAATCTCCAAGTAGATTTTAATATGTAGATCATGTTCAAAGGTTTAGATCGGTTGCTGAAATTTTCAAAATTGGAGATACAGATGTGGAGCATGAGCGATTTGGTGCTCCATGGAGCACCCTAACCTATCTCAATATACATATATATACATATATATATATATATATTTCGTTTTTCTGTACATTATATTTTTATATATTTTATTTAGAGTGAGCAGTAGGGTTGTCAATAGATATGATACGGGTCGGGTGGAGGTATTTTTGTATTCGTATCCATTTGAAATTGGTCGTACTCTTATTCTATCCTTACCCATTAAAACTTGGCTTACCGTACTCTATCCTTACATGTTAAAATTAAAGGATAACGAACGGGTAATGGATGAAAAAGATAATATATTGTATAATTATTATTTTTTAATTTTAAGCTATCAAAACTTATTTATTTAATACAAACATGTCTATACATAAATATAAAAATATAAATATAAATATACAATCAATTCCAACTCAAACCATCTTATCATAACAATTAAATTAAAATGCAAATATTTCATCTCTTACCTATTTTTTGTACTAATTTTTTTTATAATTTACCCTATAGGATAACGTACGAAATAGCGTTTATCCATATCCTTGCCCATTTAATTAATGAAAAATAAATAATATTCATATCCATATCCGATTATCTAACGAAAAGTTCTTATTCATATTCATCTTATCGAATACGATATGAATAGATTAAACGAGTAAAAGAGTATCGTTGACAGTCCTAGTGAATAGAACAAAAATTTAAAACATACATTAATTATAATCATTGATTTTCATCATCAACTGTACAATCAAATTGATTTTGTCATTAAAAATAAGGCAATCAAACTAATTTTAATTCATAACAGACTTAGCCTATTATTTATATCATACAAAAATGAACTTTTCTCAAATTTTAGTCGAACTACCAAATTTTAATCGCCGAATTATTTTCGAAACCCAACTTATCATCACTCTGTAGGTGTTGCTCACTTGACCCATCACACATGATAGAAACTTGACATATATGGCATCTAGATGGTATTATCCTATCGAAAGCAAAGCTACGTTGCACATGTAAGTAAAGACAACAATGTTAGTGCAATTAAAAAAACAAAACAAATGTTAGTACAAAATTCGAAGGAAGAGCAAGATGTCAAAGGAGGCAAGGGAATGTTTTGCCTTCGGTTTGTCTTTCAAACAAAATCTACCTTTCTTGCAAATCTCGGCATTATTTTGTTTTAAAAGAAATTGACGTCAGTTTCTTTTAAGTTTTTATTAGCAACAAGTTATTATCTCTTGCAAATTCAACAAGACAAACCACGAGGAAATTCAAATATTTTTATTCTTCATGTTAATTTCCAACATATTATCATTATATTTTATAATTGTCAATATAAACAAGTTAAATTCCAATACTAATGTAATACTATAAACAAGACTTAGGATATTGGAAAACGTTTGCGCTTCGAGTTAAATCTCATATTCATTAAAAATTCAATAAGCTAACGAAAAAAAATCTTATTCATACTCGTTTTATCGAATACGATACGAATCAGATAAAAGAGATTGACAGTCCTATTTAAACAAGTTTACATTAAATAGAGATATAAGTACATAAATCGCCTTTCATTATGGCGTTGTAACGTATATTTAAAATACAAGTTCGCCATATAAAAAAACAAATAATACCAAAGCCTGCGGATAAAAAAATAAATATAATATTTCTATCGTTGTATCATACCATCAGCATCTGGAAAATAATTAAGTATGAGATTTCTTTATCATGTAAACTAAAAACTAACAAGAAATAAACTATTAGAAACCAACCAGGAAGAATAATAACAATTGGTTCCTAAAAAATAACTTAAATGATGTATGTACCAACTATCAAGTACCAACCAGTTACAACTTTCATGTCAAGTTCTACTTAGTGTCGTGATGAGACACAAAATTTGAGATTGAAATTTCTTTAGAAACTACTTTTAAAGAAAAATTTTTCGAATTTATTTTCTACTTTGTTCATAAATATATATTATAATTATACATGCGAATAAAAAATACAATTGCAACCTTCAATTATGACCATAAAATACACATACTTAAAAGTACGCGTTTCATAATTGCACCTTAAAATGTAAATGTCCCCATCCCCATTTCGTCATGTAATAATTGAAGTATTTTATTTCCACACAATTAAAATGCCAGCGAAAAATGGCGTGTTAACCAATTCAGACACGCTGCTCGGGATCCGGATATGCTGTAGCGCAGTAGCGCGTTATAGCAAATGGACGGTTCGAATCGATCGTCAATTTCGCAATCGATCGTCAGAGATTAAAATCAGAAAGCCTTTATATTTTGACACGAATCTTAATGCAATCAGTAAAAATCGAACGATTCAAATACTGCGCTACACTGTCCCGCGCAGCATCAGATCCCGTTCCTGCTGGAGCCGGAGGCTGGAGCACCCCTTTCAATCTTTCATGATTGAATTGGTAACCACAAGACAAAATAGTCGTGCAAAATGACAGCGATTGCACTGCTAAAGAAACGGCTTCCATGAAAGCAATAAATAAACAAACAGCCGAATTTACTTTTTTTCTTTCTTTGGTAAAGCTTCGCATCTCCAGTTGTCTTCTTATAATCAGTCATATGTCAGTTTCTTGATGCTATTTTAGTTTTTTTTTTGCCAACCCGTCACTAGGTACGCTATTTTTTTTTGAGGAAAGTAGGCATATTGTCAGTAGGTACGCTACTTGATTGCTATTGTTGTTGTTGCTAATAATTGTTAATTAGGTCAATAATATACGATATTTTATCAAAAGATTCAGAGTCATTAAGCTACTTTTTCTGTAAATAACTATTATATGTTTCAGCATGGTGTATAACAAACGGGCCGGGGCGGGTACCCGTGGATCCGATCCGTCCGGATCCACAGGTACGGCGGGTCCACGGGTACGACGGGGCGGATATGCACGGGTCCGAATCCAAAACTCCCAACCTGATCCGTGATACACCCAGGCGGGTCCAGACGAGTCGGGTCGGATCCGTCCAACTTTTTGAATTTTTTGAATTTTTTTGAATTTTTTTTGAATTTTTTTAAAATTTTTGAATTTAAAACTGCACATTATTTTAATATATATATATATTCGAATTTTCTGAATTTTTTTTATTTTTTTTGTATTTTTTTGATTTTTTTTAATTTTGCACGGATCAACGGGTCGGGCACGGGCGGGTCTTGGGACGGGTCGGGCACGGGTCTAGACGGGCACGGGTATACACGGGTTTGGAGGGTTTGGGGCCAACCCGACCCGTGCTAGATCCGTGGATCCGGGATCCACGAGTCGGGTCGGGCACGGGCGGGTAGACCCGCCCGAGTTTTTTTAAACTCTACGTGGATCCGACCCGCACGGATCCACGAGTTCAACGGGGCGTGTCTCCACGAGTTCGAACCCAAAACTCTCAATCCGACCCGTGATAAACCCAGGTGGGTCGGGTTAAGATCCATCGATTTTTTCGAATTAAAAAAAAATTCTGCACATTATTTTAATATATTTTTTTTCGAATTTTTTTAATTTGATGTGACAAAATGTGACATAAAGGTGAATTTTTCTGTCACGGATCCATGGATCGGTTATGGCGGGTCCACAGGTCGAGTCTGGAGGCGGGTCGGGCACAGGTTCGAGAGGGCACGAGTTCGGGCGGGTCTCTGCATTTTTGACCTACCCGACCCGCCATAGATCTGTGGATCCGCCAACCACAGATCGGGTCGAATCTGGACCACGGGGCGAGTCGGGTCGGATCCACGATCAGGTATACCCCCGCGGGTCTCAGCACAAGTGCACAACTCTATTTCAGCATATCGAGATATTTGTTTTTTTTTCAAGTCAAGTAAAATTTTGTTTTCTTGTTATATATGCATTCATGTTTGACTAGATAGTCAGCTAACTGATCATGCATGTAATCTTTTGCAAACTATCTTTTGAAAGGCTTTCACAAGAGAAAGATATGATGATGATGATATAATAATAATAATAATAATAATGTTTCATTTCAAATAAATCTATCATTACTTTTTGTAAAGAGTTTTTGGATCATTTTAAAATCAAACTCCATATATTATCTCATTGCATGTCACTTTACTCATCGAATATATTTGTTCTAGAAGAGGTTCCATTCTAAAATATAGAAAAAGAGGAACAATTTTGTGAGATGGTGTCATTCAACGACTCATATCAGAAGCAAATAGAGTGCCCAAACTTCAAAACAATACATTTAATTGTTTAAAATGGTTGGAGGGGACAATTTGACATTTAAAATTTTTTATATTCCAAAAACACTTTATATTGTCGGATACAATTGCATATTTGAAGTGGGCAAATAATAGATCATTCTATCGATGACCCAATAAAAATATTGTCCAATAAAACCTTGAAGAGAGGCTCCAAACATAACAGGTTACAGATTTCAAGACGTCTTTTCGAACATAGCTTCCCGAATGACACTTCGAAAGCCGCTATTCCCTCCACTTTCGAAGGAATTACCTGATCCACTATGCCCACGATTATGAACGGTTATGAACAATCATGTCACCATCTCTTGTGCGCACGATTCAAGGAAACAATCATCCTGACACAATTGAATAATCACCATATAACATCCACTCTAGCATCTTTGCATGGACACCATATAAATACTCGTCCTTCATGATCGAAAGAGACACAAAATCATAACAGGATAGAAACACTCTCAAAATTCACTCTCAACACACACATACACAGAGAGATGAACTAACCCACAGTTAGGTCGGATCTCCACACAAACTTACAGGACAAGACGGGCTGACGCTAAGTTAGTCCGTACCATTGTCATAGTTATTTGAGAAAGAATCCAATTCCATTAATTTTGTGCATTTTTATTTATGTTTTAAATTTGAAGTCCAAATGAAAAATCAAAATTTTTGATATTATTTATTTCAATGAGAAATGTAGTCACATGTATATATTTTTTGAGTTCATTTGATGCATCAAGAGATCAACAAATGAATGAATTAAAATTAATCTGTCATAGTTAAATAGATTCATTAATTTGTTGACTCTTGATCAAGCATCAAATGAACTAAAAAATATAAAATTACATGTGAACATATAATATCAACGGTTTGAATTTTTAATTTGAACTTCAAATTTTGAAATATAAATAAAAATGAGTTGGTGACATTGATGACACCAAAAACTGATGGCATCAGTTTCTTTCTCTATTTAGTATCATAATTGTGACACAAAATCAGAACGTTACTTTTAGTTTGATATTAAACTTAGAACAAACCTAGTTATTTGTTGTTTTTATGCTATTTTGTTGATTTTTTTAACATGCTATTATTGTTGTTGTACTGTTTAAGTTTATGCATGCTACTATTGTTGTTACTAATATAAGAGTTAATAAATAATCTATGCTATTAAAAGAATTCAGAATCATCAAAATAATTTTTATAGAAATTTATCTGTTTAAAAATATCAAAAAATTTGTCATTTAATTGATTTTTAGTTCCTATAATAGATTTTCTTTTTATTATATATGCATTATAATATGACAAAATTTGGGTTCTTTAAAAGATGATTACATTGAATACTCTAGTCCATCTAGACTGTTCAATTCATCGGTGAAAAGTGATTTCCTGAAAAATACAATAAAAATTGAAGTGAATCACTTTTTACCAATCTCGATGAATTGAACGGTCCAGATGAGCTAGAGTACACAATATATCCATATTTTGAAGTACCCACTTTTTGTCATATAATATTGTGCAAATTATTATTTTTACATGCTTTCACGAGAGCAAAATATGATCCTAACATGATAATTAACAATAATGCATCATTTCAAATTAATGTATCAATTTTGTAAACTGTGTACTGATCATTTCAATAATATATTAATGCATTTTTTATTTCACATAAAGAAAACATATTTAAACTTCTATCCATAAAAGATAAGGTAGGTAAATGCATTAAAAAGTCAACAACTGTGTACTAAATGCAACAAACAGTTAAGGTTATCTTTTATCTTTAAGAGCCTGTTCGGTTTCATTTCGCACTCACGGAAAATGTACTGTTCACGTGAAAATTTTACTATACGCTCAAAACAAATAATAAAATTCTCATGAGAACAGTGCATTTTCCATGAACACGAAATGAAACCAAACAACCCTAATACCCTGTTTGTATTTCAACCATGAAAACGAAAAATAAGTTTGTATTAAATTGTACTGTGTAGATGGAAAAAAAAATTCATTGAATTTTCAACTTCCAATATAAACAAGAAAAACAGACGAACGGGCTAAAAATGCTACAATCGAATGACCAGTACATTTGTCCATTCTCATAATATATTTTTCTTAATATTACCTCCGGTGGTGTAGTCTTAAATCCGTTATGCATGTTTATATAACCTTAAACAAACAATAATATTAGAAGATTTTCTCTATTATTATTATTATTACTATTATTATTATTATTATTATAAGTGCCTTTAATAAATTCTATAGATGGCATTTTGGGAGAGCTTTAACAGCAACATGTTAAGTAATAAATGAATTGTTGAATTTAGACGATGCGTGAACCTACCTCATTAATACAAGAAGGATCCTGCTCCAACCCGTTCACCTACCAGAGATTTGTTCGATACTTGAACAACAAAATATATCAGAAAAAAAAAAGATAACAACTAAAATTAGACGAACCGAAAAGAGGAAAGGAAGAGAAGCTAGAGATATATCTCTTCATATCGCCATTTCGTACCAATCTCTCCCACAAGAGGTCGAATTCTACGATTTGAGTTAGGGTTTGTTCTTCGAATCTCGCGATCTAATGGCGACGAGCTTTGATAGGTGGGAGAAAGATCCCTTCTTCGCAGCGGCCGAGGAGGTGCAAGAATCGTCCGATAGGTCGCGATTCAATCTCTTGTGTTTTATTCTTATTCTCGATTGTTTTATTTATTTTGTTTTTGTAGGGGAAGAAGATTTTGAGGTTTTTGTGTTGATCTTTGTATTGTAGGATGGAATCGGTTTATAGGAGATGGATTCAGGATAAAGTTATTTGTGAGAATCCAAACGGAAGTTCTGATTCGAATTTTGGATTCGCTGATGCGAGTGGAGAGCTCCATACAACGTTAGGGACTGCGAAATGGCAGGTGATTGATGGTTTCGGTTTTAAATTCCAATCTATGATAGTTTGTTGATTAAATAGTGCCTTTTAATTTCTAAAAACCAACTATCGTGGCCTTCTAATACCGTAGTTGTTTCAATTTTTAGAGTGTTTACAAATGTTTATTTCTCATGCTATTGAATTGTCTCAACTCTTTGCTAAAATCTGCTTTCTTATCCTTTTCTGTATTTCTTTATATTCTCCAGATAATGAAGTTTTCCATACCCTAGTCCCTAATTTCTCTCTTATATATTTATGTTGTTTTATTTGACAATCCATTCTGTAAATACATATATCTTATCTCTACCAGTTTTCGGAAATTGCATCAGAAATATGTTATCTGTACTGAATTCAATCATATATTTGTAGCTTGAAGAGCTGGAAAGAGCCATCGAGTCGACTGATGATGCATACTCGGCTGGTGATGATACAAGAACTCGTCACTCTCAATTCATTTCAGCAATTAGAAGCCGCATAGATATTGTAGAAAATTCATTGAAAGAAACCAGCACAGGAAACAGAGAAAACAACATCACCTGGGTTAATTTAGACAAGGAGGAGAGAGATGAACTTGCACTTTTCCTTTCTTGCCCATCAGAAGCACAGGATAAAAAACTAAACCCTTCATCGAACAATGTCAGAATGGACCTTTCAAAGGATTTATCAGAGTCAAGTTCGTCAGAAGCAAGAGATGGAAGAATTGAGAATAAACACAGGAGGTTTCTTAGTGCAGATGCAAACATTGATTCCTGGAAAATCAATATGCCGAGTGAAGGGGAGGACACCTCAGAAAAGTCATCTGACGACCGTGAAAGGCCAAATTTGAAGATGCCAAAGATACTCAGTTTCTCTGGTTTGAATGGCGCCCTTGAGATGAAATCTAGGGGCAAGTGGTACAAAAGCGGGGGCAGAAAGGGCAAAGGTGGGGGTCGTATAGAGGATTTGGAAGCGTTGATCTCTTTGAGAAATAAACAGGTCAATGAGGTTAGTAATTACCTATTACAGGTTTTATTTTTTTTCAAAAATTTCTAGAAGTTATCAGTAACTGCCACATGTATTCCCTCTTTTGTTGTTTGAAAATAAGCATTCTGTTAAGATTTAAAAATAGGACGTTTCCTTTGGTTGCACCTTAGTTCCATTAGAATGTGGAAATTAATGAATTTTGTTGTTTAAATGACTAAAAGGACCTTTTAACTATTATTGTAATAGTGTTGTCAGAAAACTAGACACTATCGCAGAAATAGTTATTTTTTTCTATTGAAATGAAATTGGCATATCAAACCTATTTGTTTTATTGATTTTAGGTGAATGAAGAAACATTCTGTGAGGGAAGCAGGAATTGTTTGAGTACATGCGGGGAAGAAAATTGTGAAAAAGAAATAAATAGTTGGGTTGGAGCTTTTCATAGACAGATTCAGAGGTCCCAGTACCAAATTCGATATGGCCGATCACTTCAACTAGCCACTTCAGTTGTTATTGCCTTGCTATTTATTTGTGAGTTCACTGACATACGCATTTCTTTTTTTTCTTGGTTTAGTTTTAATTTATGGTTTAATAATACTCTACTATTCTCTTTTGCAGTTGTGTTTATGTGGAGTACAAGTTCGTGATTATTTGTTTATTGACGACAGATTGTAAGGTAAACTTTGACAATAAGACGGTAAACTAAAGTCATAAGTTCCAAATGTTACTTGGCATGCCAGTAATTTAACTTCACGTTTCATTGCAGAAAGTAATGTTCTGATCTGGATTGGATGATATTGGATGCTGTTGATTTTCTACACAATTGTCCCTGTATAGAGAATGTAATGTCCATATATCTTCTAAGCAACACCACTCATGTCGATCAATTCTAAAGGATTGTCTTATGTGGGATGGTGTTTGCAGGGCCATGGAATTGGAATAGTCAAGATCTGATAAAACGGGACAACGTGAACTTCTTCAATCGTGGAATTTAATATAGAGGGTATTCATTGGCAACGAACAGGAACAATTTGTGCTCTTGAATTGTACGGAAACAATTGGACAGTGGTCGCAATATGGACCCACTGATTGAATATAATTGGTTCATTTGCCATGGCTGGCGACTATCTAAGATTGTCAGTTTTAACAGCTCTTCAGTCTGACTGAATTGTTGGATCTGATTCTGAATGGTACATATTTTGCTTTAGATGGACTCTCTGCTTGCTTCTGTGTAATTTTAAAAAGAAGATAGACCAATGAATTCCAGATGACAATGGGATTTAATTTTAGACCCCATAGAATAAATTGGTTCTATCATTCGGACATGGAACTTGATTTTTATGTGTTTACCAATACATTTTACCAAACTCGAGAGAACAACTACAAGGGCTCCCATTTCTTCATGGTGTAGCATCTTTGATATATATATATACCAATTATATATGCAAATCATATTACTTGTGCTAGTTCATAATTGAGCACCACACTATATCCCAAAATAACGGTCGTACTATATACGAACTTGATTTGTGATCCAACTATAGCTGAAATCTTTAGCTGTATTGATTTTTTTTCTTCATATTTTATGAATCCTAGTTTTTTTTTTCAAGCCCTGTTCGTGGTATAGAAGAAAATAAATTTCTATGAGGTCTGAGAATGTGAAAATCATTTTTTTTTTATTTTCTCTATTTTACGAGAGTTAGCAGCTGAGCTACCTGTTTCCATTCAGTGAAGCAATTATTAGCGTTGCAATCCATCAAGGATCCGAATCTGTTATTTTGGGGTTAGAGTTAGGTATATTTGATAGTGTACTCATGATTTATACCACTATATTCATTAATTACATTATTTCTTCTAATAATTTAATAATTTATTATTTTTTTCTCTGGAATCAATTGATTCATTCGTTTAAGAGGATTTTTTTTTCATACGGAGACCCCTTAAAAAGTAAATTTGATCCATTCGTTTAAATCTAACGATTTAGATATGAAAAGAAGAGCCCTTCTTTTTATCTTTTGAAAGGAGGTGATCTCAATTCATTAAAAGAAGGCTTGAAATCTTGTTGTACCAAATACATGTATGGCTCCCGCGACTCGTTATTTATTGGTCCACTGTAGTAGGTAGGTGTTAAGGATAAATTACTTCGGGGGAAGGTCAACAAACGTAGTCGGTAGATGGAAAGGATAATTCGTGGGGGCTGGAATGTTTGTTGGCTATTTTGTTAGAAAATTAAAGTTTCATGCGTACACCGTGGACTGAAGAAAACACAGTTGGCACACTGGTGTACGCCAAACAAAGTGGTCTAAATCATTTAATGACCGAGCGGATACTTGCTATAAGATACGGTTCTAAACTAATAATTACAATAAAAATAAGAACGGCCGTGGTATTTCATAATTTTATACCATAAATAATCCAAAGAAGGAACAACAGATATCAACTTTATCACTACAATGATTCCAACTTTCAAGCTCAATTACAAGCAACATTTTAATTCGTTCTTCTCCTTGCGGAAATTCAATCTCTCTTCGCACTGGATTGACAATGATTAAATATTCAAACTTAACAAAAATTGTTTTGTATATTGCAAATTTGATGCTTGAAGAGGTCACATACAATAGCTTGAAAGGGTTGCATTTCGTGTCTCAAAATAATCAGCACAATATGAGGGGCTTTTCTCATTATAATTTCTTTTGAAAAAAACAAACCCCGCGAGTAGGGGTGTTTCTCATTATAAATAATGTACAACATTTCAAAACTTCTATCTTATCATATCTTGAGTATTTATATCAAATATAAATGAATATAATACATATGCGGTACAAACATGGCACCAATACTAGTTCATTGGCACTTAAGAAATATCAAGAAATACCGGAATAAAGTTTTATTCTAACACAGGAGAAATGTCAAACACGAAATGAAAGAATAGTATAATAGATAGAAGAGGTTATTTCGGTATACCATCTTATAAATGAAAAAATTGCACTGATACCAATTGTAATAATTCTAACGATTCTTAATGCGACAAATAACAAGAATTATTGTGTACCTCCAGCCATTGCTTTTCTTTATGTGAGTTGTTGAAGTATCAACAAGGAACTGTGAGAAAATTGAAGAGCACCACTAGACCGAAGTTCTTCATTTCTCTTGATGGTGCTAACTCCAGGATCTCGATCCAGACTTTGCCTCTCTTTTCTCTATACGCTTCTCACTTGTTCTATATGTGTGATAGGGTGATATAACAGAAGTTCTTCTGGATTTTCCTACTTTCTTCAAAAAAAAAAAAAAATAGTTCTTCATCAGAACTGAGTGTATTTATAATAGACTAATTAATCACTTAATAAATGACATCAAATAGTGCATAAAATCAAGGACTGAGATCACTCCAAAAATAATTAATTAATCAAATGATCCATAATAATTAATTAATTAATTACAATGGAATGATGAGAATGTGTGGATTGATAATGTATTTATATAGAAGAGAAATGAGCATGAGGTGCAATAACTTGCAGCAATGGGACAATCATTGGAGGTATAATCCGGATTGAGCAATTAATGAATTTGATTAATTTAGATCATACGCACCGAGAGATATTCGACTTGCGCAATTCAATCTTTAATTCATGCGCACCAGGGGATTCAATTCCATGTGTACAGGTCAGTGCCACTTAGATTTTGTGATTTCCATATCAATCATTTTTGTCTCCATATCAATTACATATCAAAAGATAGCATCAATCAAAAGTAAATCATTGTGAGCAGCTTCAATTAATTGTGACTTGTGCAAACAATATTTGATATATGATATTTCCTTGGGTGGATATGCGTTAGGGATATGCACCTTTAATTAAATGTCTTCATTTCTTCCATCAAATGAATATGATGTGTCAAGTGCCATGAAGCTGGTCCGAAACGGGCCAGTTGTTAAATTTTCCAAAGTTGTTTCAAAATCTATAATAAAAATACAAGTTGCGCAGTAATCAACTCGACATAAAATTGCAAGAAATAAAGTAAAAACAAATGAAAATTACAATGAAACAAAACAATTAGGTAGTTTTTGGCATAACCAGGCATACGATGTATAAATATTGTTTATCACTTGTTTATATCGTAGGTTATCTCGAAGTTGCTTGGCAGATATTGGATTAGAGGCTTGAATGCGCTCAATAAAGACGTCATCATTTCATACAACTTCTTCCAACTTCCGAATGAGTCAGCAATTGCTAGTTTTATTTCCCTCCAATTTTTGTTATAAGAGGACTCCACAGTTGGATACTGTCACACTCCAGAAATAATGACTAGCTTAGGAGTGTTAATCCCGCCACGTGTACTTGATTTCAAGAACACGAAAGGCTTATAATTATTCATTAGATAATTCAGATTTAGACTAATTTATTATACTTAATTTAAGGAAAAGCACACATTTCACACATAATACATGATCATCCAACAAATATATATATAATCCAGCGTCTGGATACAAGGTTTACAGCGAAAGTTAAACAAAAAGTAAAATACATACAGGACAGGACAGTCCCATCAAAGAACGTGGGACCGACCCTAGCTAACCTACTACACACTAGTCCTAACAAAAGGAATAAAAGAAACAACTGAAGTGATTTTCAAAACAGAAGACGCCGGACTCCATCCTAACGCTCTCCTCTGGACATCAAAAGAGACTCCTGCTCCTTACCTGGACCCCACAACCAACCGTGAAACGTGAGTAATTTATAAAAATTACTCAGTGTGGATTAAGGTCCAGCCTTTGAGATTATATCTGTTTCAAGGTTGGACCAATCCCATTTACTGAGAATACCTATATTTAGTTACTACACCTGACTTGTGTATTTAGTTTAACCATTAATCAATTTAAATAAATAATTAAATCTATCCAAAGAGGCGATACGAGAAAGAAACCCAAAATATTTATGAGGAATAGTAGTATACAATATTAATATGAAAATATATCAAACTCCCAGACAAATGTACAAAGAATCAAATTTTGGAAACCCGGGTGTAGGACTTCAGGATTCGCCCCCTTAGACGGGTCTAGTATGTCAACCGCCAAATCTAAGGGTATCGTTAGACGGGTCTAGTATAATCAGCCGCCAATCTAACTTAATTCTGAGTTTCCAGAACGAAACGCCCTGGTAAAAGCATGAGCGGCTATAAAAACACACACTCGATCAACAAGCGAACCGAGAAGCCTACCTTACAAAAAGAAAATAATAATAAACATAAACTCTCGGTCTCAGCCGTCATACGGAAATAAGAAACCGACTACCCGTTTGAATAATAATAAAAAGGAAACTCCATGTACTAGTTAAAGCCAAGGGGAGGCCCAGATTTCCCCGTTACTTGTTAAGAGTTATTAGGGGAACCCCTTCGAATATTTAGAGATCTCAAATATCGGCTAATAGAAATATATAAAGAACGGAATAGCTCCAATACCTCACATATGACACGCATACTCCAAATTGAGAAACCGAACCTTAATCACTCAAGAAGAAGCATTATAATACATATACTAATAAGGAACTTTGAAAATGAAATCTCAAACTAGCACTACGCGCCATCAAGTGATGATCACGTTTGATGAGCATCAGCCGAATGTCTATGAAGACATCCCGACGGGAGAATCTCACGGGCGTTTAGCTTGCGTACGTAATCCGCCCGTCACGATGCCCTCATGCCACACATCCGGCTGGTGATCACCGACCCGACTTTCATCACTCTCGACGAGAATACATATAATACTTTTATACGCATATACCTATAAGTAGCTAATAGTTTAATACGATCTGTATATCAGATCTTATATGCAACATGAAATGCATATGACATGGGATGCATGTTTGTCTCAATAGTTGGTACAGTTACCGGTATGCAATTATGACAGTTCAAGTCCTACGAGCCTGATTAGTTATTGTTGGTAGTTTGGTACCGCAATTCAATTTAGGTAAGACTAGTAGGTCCTATTAAAAGAGAAAGGAATATAATCCCCAGGATTCCACACCTGGAATGAAGCGTGAGCTACTCTAACGGAGGGTCTGCCGCGTCCACGCTGACCTCAGCGCGTATGCAGCTGCGTTAGTCTCGTCCCCTGTGTGTGGGTCCGAGTCGACTAGGTCACCTATTTATTTATTTCGTGTTTGTTTAATTAGTCGAGGGACTTGAGAAACTAAGTGAAATCAAATGACAAGGTAACGGCGTTTGAGACGTCCTTGATGCTCCTAATTTATTTTATTCAATATTTTTACTTAATCAAGTCTTGTGTGCAGTGTCCATGCTGCACAGTGAGCGTGTGTTCAACTCACATATCTCTTTCTTCGTATTTAATTTATATGTTATTTTATAATGTTTTACTATTCCCATTATTAAATGTGACGTCAGGACGATAATGTACAAAATGTAAATAACAAATCACGAGGAAAGCATGTTATAAAATCAACTATTTTTAGTTGGACTTTTATTATTATTAACAATCAAAGAAGGAACAAAATAGCTAAATATATATTATCCTATGTGTGTGTAAATATATTGATTATGTGTTTATAGAAAAATTGATCAATATATATATCTTTATAATTAGATATTTACTTAGTCGTAATTGGATGTTTTTCATATGAAATTTAGGTGTACAATATACTCTATGTGATATAGAGAAATTGATCAATATATAATGTTATCTATATAGTTATACTTAGTCCAATATGTTTGGTGGTGATTTGAGTGTACTTTAATACATGTATATATATAAGTTCATATATAAGTATATATATGTATAACATATAATCATGTATATACTTATATACATACTCATATATATGTAATTTATTATTTGGTTATTTTGTATATATATATATATTACACTTAGTAACACTTATAATTATTTAATTATATTGTTTAGTATTATATCAAGTTTAGTTACTTAATTTATTCGTTACGCGGTATTAGTAAATCAAGTGTCATCATGTCAAATACGATGTCGTACCAAGCTACTATCCTACTATGTAATCTGAGCCGTATATTATATGTTATATTGTTTATTGAGATAAATATAGTATAGAAAATATATAGAAACACAAGTTGGTTATTTTTAGTTTATGTTTGGTTTGTGTTAATCCTGTGGGATTGGAAGCCCGAGACTCATACGTCATTACCGTAGCTCTCGCTGCACGGGCTTATAATCGTCATTTCCCAATTATACCTTTCTCGGCCCCCTTTTTTTATTTGGGTCTAGTTATCAAGTATTATGGGCCGGGTCGCTAATTTTGTAATGTAATATCTGTAAACATCCCTCGCGGCCCAAAACAGGGCCCAAGCCCAAAAATACTAAAAACTAGCCCAAATATTTTATTATTTAGACCGTAAATCTGTACAGTATCTATTGGGTCTAATGGGCTCAACATGCCCAATTATTATTTGCACTTATTTTTTTTCTAAAAGGGTTCAGAAGAGACAAAAAGACCAGAGGGTGAGAGAGAGAGGTGGTCTCGGGAAAAGACCAAAAGAGGAGAGAGAGAGAGGAAAGGAATTAATTGCCCGGGAGAGAGAGAGAGGGGGGAGAGAGATGGGGGTAGTGGGATCCGAAAAATGGCCCGATTGTGTAGCCCTTCGTGTAACTCTTGGTGTCCTCCTTAAGTTGTGACTCACTGGGTCAGCGTTGTGGCTGCACGCACGCTAAGATTTTAAATCCCCTTATTTATTTGGGTTTGCATTGTTTAAAGGCAGGGTTTGTGCAGTAATTCGCGTTGTGGGTTGGGTTTGGTCTTGAACCGAGTTGAATGATTCGTTACATAATTCAGGGATGAAATTGGAGTTGTAAGAAGTAAAAATTGCTTGTTATATGGTGAGGTTTATTTATTTATGTATATTATATCTAATTATATATATATATATATATATATATATATATATACATCTAATTATACTCAGGCCTAAATTTCTTTTATTCTCGTTGAATTATTTTGGTTTTATTAAATCACAAAAATTATTATTATTATCTATGTACAACTTCTCATTCTTTACTACATCATTTATATTTATAGTGTTTATTAGTTAGATTGAATTTAGGCGTTTCTTAATTGCTCAAAATTTCACGGGTTTCACAGATACGCTGTCTGGACCAACTCATATGACTCTTTTATTGTCATTTTGAGATTATTTCTAAGAGAATTTCTAATGACTCCAGCAACCATTCGAACAGTCATATGACTGTGGTCTAATCTAATAAGACTGCCATAATAGGAGTGTTCATGCGGATTAGTGAATATTGTTCAAGCACCGATGCATGTTTTCTTTGCATATAACTTTCATGGACATTGTATGCTTTTACATTACACGACGTACACTTTTGTGTTACTATTTTGCACACAAATTTATCTATTTTCTTTAATATGAATTTCATTTTTTTGCTTTCAAATGATCTTTAGAATAAAAATTCCGACCTTCCGCTAGTGAATCGTCGAACTAAGGGACATCTTTAAAGAAGGGAGATCAGCGTATAACATTGATTCTTGATCACTGATTGACAGACAATGATGCTTCATACCTCGATTGATGAATGATATCGATTGTCGTCACTACTTCAAAATTTCTTCTACATCTACATCTAGCTGTCTCAATATCATTAATGTTGACATTATGATCACTATCATCCGAGTTGTTAGAACCATCAGAGTGACCATATGATTCATGATCTAGTTCAACATCTGCTTTTAGTTCTTAGTTTAAATTATTTACTCGTGAACTATCTGATATACTGTCGGAATTTGATTGAAAACTAGACATACGCGCTCGCGCTCCGCGCGAAAAAGTTAAATTTTAAACTTCGATATTACAATAATAAAATTATATTAAACCGTTTAATTAATATAAAAAACAAAAAAACAATGACAGGAAAAACAGAAAAGCCATGAACAGTGGCGGACGATGAGACATGAGTATATTTAAGAACAAAACACTGTTCATTCATGCAGTATGCGTCAATCGCCATGTGCCATGCCTCATGTGTCATGCGGCTTGCGTCATGCGCCTCACGTCATGCATCAAGCATCTTGGGTCAGGCGTCATGCGTCATGCGTCATGCCGTCTTGTGTCGTGCGACATGCGTCATGCGCCATGCGTCATGCGACATGCGTCCGTTGCTTTACTGTCGCATGGCGTTAGAATAATGATGCATGTGTCTTGAGTCATGCGCCATGCGCCATGCGCCATGCGTCATGCGCCATGCGTCATGCACCAACCGTCATGCGTCATGCGACATGCGCCATGCGTCATGCATCATGATTCAATTTCAATTAGTTAAAAATTCATTAAAAAAATATTCGTAGTTTCAAAATGTAGTCTAAAATAAGCTAATCTACAATTAACACAAAATTTAATTCGATCTAAGTTATGTCCTTTAATATGTACGTTAATAATATGAAATAAATAAGTTCACTTGTGTTGTTCATGTATTTTGAAATTTGAACGTTTAAAGTAAAATATTAAATATAATTCAAATTACATTATGATGTAGTATTTTAGCAAAAAATACTAATGTTAGCCGTTCATCCTACATATTATATTGTTATATATTATTATTATATTATTATGATATATTATATTGCAAAAAATACTAATGTTAGAAGTTCATCCTACATATTATATTGTTATATATTATTATTATATTATTATGATATATTATAGTATATTATTATTATATAATAGTTGCCTTTTCCGTTTTCCTTTCCGTGATCCCAGTGGCTTATATCAACCATGGCGTGTAGATCCTTCTCTGGATCAACGTGGCTTATAATAAGGCTTATATTATTATTATATATTATATTATATTATTATTATAAGCACTGGGGCTCATGCTGAACCCATAAGCAACGTGGCTTATGCTGAACCCATATCGAAGGGAAAAACGGAAAGGAAAATGAAAAAGTCAAAAGTTATGTTTACTGGGGATTGGCACCTAGAGAGATGTTGCACCTTTATATATGTAGGATTATGATTATGATTATCTTCATTTCGCTTTAAAGATCATGCGCAACTACTTTCTCATCGACCATAATTGACTATTTAACTCGGGACAATTTGGATGACCGATGCACAATTTTTCAGTCGAGATTTAAGACTGAATAACGGGCCGAATCACAGTTCAATTATGGGCTAACACCGTTGATACGGGCCATATATATCAGAATTCTAAATTGATTCTTGCGGTCACTGCCTCCACTGGACATACATTGTGTAGTAAGATCGTACTAAAGTCTCTGGTGAGAAATCAACTGGATTGAGCTAATATGAGACACCCTTCGTTTCCCTACATAGTTACATACATGATAAAACCAGTATACACCAGTAACAACTTTAAATGCTTTGAAATGCAAGTTTGAAGCTTCGCTTGCCTTTTCGAAACGCTAGAAAGTTATGATGTATTAATGAACCAGGTCTAGTGTGAGTATCTTCAAAGTTCAAACCGACCTTCAATTAAATCCCAAATTTAGGAAACCAGATAGAAATTCACGAATTCCCAATAGAAAAGAACTTCTCTGTACCTCTATTCACCATTAACCGGATCGGACTATAACGAAGAGGAAACTGAAAGGACTAGTGGATGACAAGCGCATCAGGCCTGTTTTCGAATTGGCGATCTCGTGCTGGACGGGTAGCGGGTCTGGATCTAGATTCGGATCCTCATGGTCCGCATCCGTCCGTCTCGGATCGCGACCTTGTACCCGTTCGACGCCGCCGGCAGAGTAGTTCCCGGCGCCGGTATGATGGCGTGGTGAACCGGTACAATTTGGTAAGAGTCGGTATCTATGTCTATTTCCTGACTAATGGTCCATTGATCCATTCCCTTTCTTCCTTTTCTCTCATCTCCATAGTAAGATCGATCTCAATTTCTTAGTTCAGTTGGAGATATCATATCATACGAGTCTGCGTGCTATTTTGTATACAAGTTGTTATGCATGTTAAAGAAATATTCTTAACGTGCATAATTAATTTCATTACAAAAATAACATGCATAACAATTCGTCTAATATGCATAACGACTCATTTAACATGCATAGCGACGCTCGTATCGATAAAGTGTGTTGCCGGAATGTTTTCTTTATCAATTTGAGGAGCACAGGCGGTCCTTAATTTATACATATGCATAGTTTTTATGGTTAGGAAAAAAAATTAGAATCTTTGTCCTGTTTGCATGATTTTTACTGTGTTTTGAGAGATGAGGGTATACTAGTTAAAGTTATTTAGCACTGTACAATTTATAGCTGCTATATTTAAACCTTGACAATTTCATCTTTAATAAATGAAGGACACTAGTAATATGTCTGTTTACTGTTTCCAGGACATTATTTCTGGTTCTGAAGCAGCTGGAAGTAGCATTGGTAGTACTAACGGTTCCAGCAGGCATGACAGAATGAGGTTTACACGTACTGAACGACTGCCGAATACTGTACTTCAGGCTCGGGAACGTGTTTCAGAGAGATTGAGAGATCTTGCTCTTGTTGCTGGCAGGTACACACAAATACCAAGAAGTGCTGGATGCATACTATTCTTTTATTAAGTCATGTACATAGTTTAATTAAGACCAACTTTGCTAGAAACCATGAAGCATTAACAAAAGAATGTCATGTTGTTGTAGTCCTGAGTGGCGGAGCCCCCCCACCAATACCAACAAATGTTATCAGTACTCTTAAGTAATAACATAGCGGGCCTAGGAAGTTCATTAGACTAGATATGTAAATAACTAGATATAAATAAAATGCTGTATTTTAAACAACATTTTAAAGCAATAAAGTTGTATTGAGCCAGAAAAGGTGAATTAGTGGCAGTAGTTCAAGCAGCTCAAAACAGGTATTCTTTGTGGGAAGGGATTCACTGACAACTGACTGATTTTGACAAATGGCAATCAACTTGAGATTTTGTCAATTCTGAAAAGATTAAAATAATATCGATATAAACTTTATCATTTAGGTAAGTTGTACATCCGCTTTGGTTCAAATTGAGAAAAGCTTTGCCACTGATCAGATGTTTATGTTTATAAATTAATAAACTGAATTAATGTTTTCCCCCAATCAATGATTTCTCTACCACTGATCAAATTTTGATAAACCGAAGGATGATATATTTCAATCACTCACTGAACCAATTTTTTTTAAGAACCTCATTGAACCAATTTTGATTGCAACCTATTCTAACACAAAGAACATGATAAAGTTTTACATTTTATATCATAAGCCTTGTCTTGCTTGTCCAAGATGTCGATTAGGTTTCTTCTTAACATTAGCATATCCCAAGAACGAAAAGGTATATAACTTGGTATGACAGAAGTTAGTACATCTCAAACAAAATATATTACAATTAGAAGTTATATACTCTCCTTAATTGTATTACGTTTCTTAATTCAATTAAGCAAATTCTCGTCCAAGACAGGTCTTTTTGGTTCCCCTGATAAACTCTACTTGTTTCCATACATAGTGCATCTCTGTCATGGGATGAACCAGAAGATGATGTATTTCAAGTTGCTGACTTCAGAAACCATGGATCACCCAGAGATCAACATGAGCTAACCTCAAATTACATTGACATAAGGGTTGAACATCTCTCTTATTTTCCTGATATTATCTTTACCAACAAGAGGCCTCCTGGTTTGACCAAGGAGGAGTTCGACCTTTTAGAATTGGAAGTCTTTAAAATTGAAGGAGAGCAAGATGATGCATCAGCATCTGTTGATTGTTCCATATGCCTTGAAAAATTTTGTGAGGGAATTGAGTTGGTGAAGTTGCAATGTGGTCATAGATTCCATCCCAATTGCCTCAAGCTATGGGTAAAAAGATGTGGTGATTGCCCTTACTGTAGAACAACCGTCTTATCCTAATGATTCTTTACTTGAATTTTAGTGTTAAAGGAGTAAAACCAGAACAGTTGTTGGATAGTTGGTTACCCGACTTGATTCTTTTTTTTTTTAATGTCAAAGCCCGTAGGCAGGCTTGATTAATAATATTGAAATAAAGTAGAAGCGTGTATGTGGAAGACCGGCAAGTTAGTTATATATTGGGTTGTAGATTAAAGTAATTGCTTTTGTAAGGGTCTCTACTTATCCCCCAAAGAGAACGTGCTTCACAGTTTCCCTTGTTTATACTGAAGAAGAATAATGGTATTGATTTGTTTATTAATATTACTTTGCCGTTCTATATACATGAAGAAAGTTTTGAAGAAAATTGTCAATGTTTCTCAACTTGATTATTGTGACAGTTGGATTTTCTTTTGTGTTTTGTGATTTGAAATTTTAGCAAATTGTCAATGTTTCTCAACTTGATTAATTTATTTTCTCATTATCTTTTTATCGCTTATCAAGAAGTGACAAGTGACAAAATTAGATGGTTATGCCTGGGTTCGGTTGGAAGTATATGATTATTGTAATAAACTGCTGGTGTACTATCCAAAATTGTAAAGAAGGCAGCCGATACTTTTCTCCTCTCCTTGAATAAATACCAAGTATAATTATAGTTTAAGGTTTCAATACCTAGCCTTTGCATTCCTAGGAGCATCATCTACTATTTTTTGGGTCTGTTGACAGTTTGTGATGGATGGAAGATTGAGTGTGTACACTCACCATGGCATTTCTTAATCGAATCACGATTAATTGAATCAGTGTGCGACTAATGTCGTAATATTGGAAATATACAAGGCGAAAGACTGAGATGCTGACTTGGACCTGAAGATG
>CAXKVX010003589.1:0-22142 GCA_964058865.1 Eleocharis quinqueflora | reverse complement strand
GTGTTTCTGATCAAAGTACTGCATTTAGCGGTGATAACCATTCAAGAAAACACCCCAAAGCATCTTATACTACTACGAGAAGTGTTTCAAATCTATTTAGTTCATATATGGGTGGTAACCATTCAAGAAGACACCACAAAGCAGTTATACTACTAAGAGATGTCCTTCTGATCAAAGTACTTCATTTAGGGGAGTTAACCATTCAAGAAAACACCACAAAGCACTTATACTTCTATGAGAAGTGTTTCAGATCGATTTAGTTCATTTATGGGTGGTAACCATTGAAGAAAAAACTACATAACATCTTATGCTGCTACAAAAAGTGTTTAAGATCCGTTTACTTCATTTTTGAGTGGTAACCATTCGAGAAAACCCCACAAAGCACTTATACTTCTATGAGAATTGTTTCAGATCAATTTAGTTCATTTATGTGTGGGAACCATTCAAGAAAACACAACAAAGCACTTATGCTTCTATAAGATGTGCTTCTGATCAAAGTACTGCATTTACCAGTGATAACCATTCAAGAAAACAACCCAAAGCATCTTATACTACTACGAGAAGTGTTTCAAATCTATTTAGTTCATATATGGGTGGTAACCATTCAAGAAGACACCACAAAGCAGTTATACTACTAAGAGATGTCCTTCTGATCAAAGTACTTCATTTAGGGGAGTTAACCATTCAAGAAAACACCACAAAGCACTTATACTTCTATGAGAAGTGTTTCAGATCGATTTAGTTCATTTATGGGTGGTAACTATTGAAGAAAAAACTACATAACATCTTATGCTGCTACAAAAAGTGTTTAAGATCCGTTTACTTCATTTTTGAGTGGTAACCATTCGAGAAAACACCACAAAGCACTTATACTTCTATGAGAATTGTTTCAGATCAATTTAGTTCATTTATGGGTGGAAACCATTCAAGAAAACACAACAAAGCACTTATGCTTCTATAAGATGTGTTTCTGATCAAAGTACTGCATTTAGCGGTGATAACCATTCAAGAAAACACCCCAAAGCATCTTATACTACTACGAGAAGTTTTTCAAATCTATTTAGTTCATATATGGGTGGTAACCATTCAAGAAGACACCACAAAGCAGTTATACTACTAAGAGATGTCCTTCTGATCAAAGTACTTCATTTAGGGGAGTTAACCATTCAAGAAAACACCACAAAGGACTTATACTTCTATGAGAAGTGTTTCAAATCGATTTAGTTCATTTATGGGTGGTAACCATTGAAGAAAAAACTACATAACATCTTATGCTGCTACAAAAAGTGTTTAAGATCCGTTTACTTCATTTTTGAGTGGTAACCATTCGAGAAAACACCACAAAGCACTTATACTTTTATGAGAATTGTTTCAGATCAATTTATTTCATTTATGGGTGGGAACCATTCAAGAAAACACAACAAAGCACTTATGCTTCTATAAGATGTGTTTCTGATCAAAGTACTGCATTTAGCGGTGATTACCATTCAAGAAAACACCCCAAAGCATCTTATACTACTACGAGAAGTGTTTCAAATCTATTTAGTTCATATATGGGTGGTAACCATTCAAGAAGACACCACAAAGCAGTTATACTACTAAGAGATGTCCTTCTGATCAAAGTACTTCATTTAGGGGAGTTAACCATTCAAGAAAACACCACAAAGCACTTATACTTCTATGAGAAGTGTTTCAGATCGATTTAGTTCATTTATGGGTGGTAACCATTGAAGAAAAAACTACATAACATCTTATGCTGCTACAAAAAGTGTTTAAGATCCGTTTACTTCATTTTTGAGTGGTAACCATTCGAGAAAACACCACAAAGCACTTATACTTCTATGAGAATTGTTTCAGATCAATTTAGTTCATTTATGGGTGGGAACCATTCAAGAAAACACAACAAAGCACTTATGCTTCTATAAGATGTGTTTCTGATCAAAGTACTGCATTTAGCGGTGATAACTATTCAAGAAAACACCCCAAAGCATCTTATCCTACAACGAGAAGTGTTTCAAATCTATTTAGTTCATATATGGGTGGTAATCATTCAAGAAGACACCACAAAGCAGTTATACTACTAAGAGATGTCCTTCTGATCAAAGTACTTCATTTAGGGGAGTTAACCATTCAAGAAAACACCACAAAGCACTTATACTTCTATGAGAAGTGTTTCAGATCAATTTAGTTCATTTATGGGTGGGAACCATTCAAGAAAACACAACAAAGCACTTATGCTTCTATGAGAATTGTTTCAGATCAATTTAGTTCATTTATTGGTGGGAACCATTCAAGAAAACACAACAAAGCACTTATGCTTCTATAAGATGTGTTTCTGATCAAAGTACTGCATTTAGCGGTGATAACCATTCAAGAAAACACCCCAAAGCATCTTATACTACTACGAGAAGTTTTTCAAATCTATTTATTTCATATATGGGTGGTAACCATTCAAGAAGACACCACAAAGCAGTTATACTACTAAGAGATGTCCTTCTGATCAAAGTACTTCATTTAGGGGAGTTAACCATTCAAGAAAACACCACAAAGCACTTATACTTCTATGAGAAGTGTTTCAGATCGATTTAGTTCATTTATGGGTGGTAACCATTGAAGAAAAAACTACATAACATCTTATGCTGCTACAAAAAGTGTTTAAGATCCGTTTACTTCATTTTTGAGTGGTAACCATTCGAGAAAACACCACAAAGCACTTATACTTCTATGAGAATTGTTTCAGATCAATTTAGTTCATTTATGGGTGGGAACCATTCAAGAAAACACAACAAAGCACTTATGCTTCTATAAGATGTGTTTCTGATCAAAGTACTGCATTTAGCGGTGATAACCATTCAAGAAAACACCCCAAAGCATCTTATACTACTACGAGAAGTGTTTCAAATCTATTTAGTTCATATATGGGTGGTAACCATTCAAGAAGACACCACAAAGCAGTTATACTACTAAGAGATGTCCTTCTGATCAAAGTACTTCATTTAGGGGAGTTAACCGTTCAAGAAAACACCACAAAGCACTTATACTTCTATGAGAAGTGTTTCAGATCGATTTAGTTCATTTATGGGTGGTAACCATTGAAGAAAAAACTACATAACATCTTATGCTGCTACAAAAAGTGTTTAAGATCCGTTTACTTCATTTTTGAGTGGTAACCATTCGAGAAAACACCACAAAGCACTTATACTTTTATGAGAATTGTTTCAGATCAATTTATTTCATTTATGGGTGGGAACCATTCAAGAAAACACAACAAAGCACTTATGCTTCTATAAGATGTGTTTCTGATCAAAGTACTGCATTTAGCGGTGATTACCATTCAAGAAAACACCCCAAAGCATCTTATACTACTACGAGAAGTGTTTCAAATCTATTTAGTTCATATATGGGTGGTAACCATTCAAGAAGACACCACAAAGCAGTTATACTACTAAGAGATGTCCTTCTGATCAAAGTACTTCATTTAGGGGAGTTAACCATTCAAGAAAACACCACAAAGCACTTATACTTCTATGAGAAGTGTTTCAGATCGATTTAGTTCATTTATGGGTGGTAACCATTGAAGAAAAAACTACATAACATCTTATTCTGCTACAAAAAGTGTTTAAGATCCGTTTACTTCATTTTTGAGTGGTAACCATTCGAGAAAACACCACAAAGCACTTATACTTCTATGAGAATTGTTTCAGATCAATTTAGTTCATTTATGGGTGGGAACCATTCAAGAAAACACAACAAAGCACTTATGCTTCTATAAGATGTGTTTCTGATCAAAGTACTGCATTTAGCGGTGATAACTATTCAAGAAAACAACCCAAAGCATCTTATCCTACAACGAGAAGTGTTTCAAATCTATTTAGTTCATATATGGGTGGTAATCATTCAAGAAGACACCACAAAGCAGTTATACTACTAAGAGATGTCCTTCTGATCAAAGTACTTCATTTAGGGGAGTTAACCATTCAAGAAAACACCACAAAGCACTTATACTTCTATGAGAAGTGTTTCAGATCAATTTAGTTCATTTATGGGTGGGAACCATTCAAGAAAACACAACAAAGCACTTATGCTTCTATGAGAATTGTTTCAGATCAATTTAGTTCATTTATGGGTGGGAACCATTCAAGAAAACACAACAAAGCACTTATGCTTCTATAAGATGTGTTTCTGATCAAAGTACTGCATTTAGCGGTGATAACCATTCAAGAAAACACCCCAAAGCATCTTATACTACTACGAGAAGTTTTTCAAATCTATTTATTTCATATATGGGTGGTAACCATTCAAGAAGACACCACAAAGCAGTTATACTACTAAGAGATGTCCTTCTGATCAAAGTACTTCATTTAGGGGAGTTAACCATTCAAGAAAACACCACAAAGCACTTATACTTCTATGAGAAGTGTTTCAGATCGATTTAGTTCATTTATGGGTGGTAACCATTGAAGAAAAAACTACATAACATCTTATGCTGCTACAAAAAGTGTTTAAGATCCGTTTACTTCATTTTTGAGTGGTAACCATTCGAGAAAACACCACAAAGCACTTATACTTCTATGAGAATTGTTTCAGATCAATTTATTTCATTTATGGGTGGGAACCATTCAAGAAAACACAACAAAGCACTTATGCTTCTATAAGATGTGTTTCTGATCAAAGTACTGCATTTAGCGGTGATAACCATTCAAGAAAACACCCCAAAGCATCTTATACTACTACGAGAAGTGTTTCAAATCTATTTAGTTCATATATGGGTGGTAACCATTCAAGAAGACACGACAAAGCAGTTATACTACTAAGAGATGTCCTTCTGATCAAAGTACTTCATTTAGGGGAGTTAACCATTCAAGAAAACACCACAAAGCACTTATACTTCTATGAGAAGTGTTTCAGATCGATTTAGTTCATTTATGGGTGGTAACCATTGAAGAAAAAACTACATAACATCTTATGCTGCTACAAAAAGTGTTTAAGATCCGTTTACTTCATTTTTGAGTGGTAACCATTCGAGAAAACACCACAAAGCACATATACTTCTATGAGAATTGTTTCAGATCAATTTAGTTCATTTATGGGTGGGAACCATTCAAGAAAACACAACAAAGCACTTATGCTTCTATAAGATGTGTTTCTGATCAAAGTACTGCATTTAGCGGTGATAACTATTCAAGAAAACACCCCAAAGCATCTTATCCTACTACGAGAAGTGTTTCAAATCTATTTAGTTCATATATGGGTGGTAATCATTCAAGAAGACACCACAAAGCAGTTATACTACTAAGAGATGTCCTTCTGATCAAAGTACTTCATTTAGGGGAGTTAACCATTCAAGAAAACACCACAAAGCACTTATACTTCTATGAGAAGTGTTTCAGATCAATTTAGTTCATTTATGGGTGGGAACCATTCAAGAAAACACAACAAAGCACTTATGCTTCTATGAGAAGTGTCTCTGATCAAAGTACTTCATATATGGGTGATAACCATTGAAGAAAACACCACAAAGCACTTATGCTTTTTGAGAAATGTTTCTGATCAGAGTACTTCATTTTTTTATGGTAACCATTAAAGAAAACACCACAAATCATCTTATCTTACTATAAGAAGTGTTTTTTATCATAGTACTTCCCTTATGAGTTGGAACCTTTCAAGAAAACTCCATAATGTATCATATCTTACTACGAGAAGAGTTTCTTCTTTGAGTCCTTCTTTTAAGTGTTGTAAGCATTCACCAAAACACCACGAAGAAGCATATAATACTACTCTATGTGCTTGATGTCCGAGTATTTAATATCTTAGGGGTTATGACTAGAGTACTTCGTTTATAGGTGGTAACCATTCAAGAAAAACACTACAAAGCACTTATGCTTCTATAAGAAGGATTTCTGATCAAAGTACTGCATTTATGGGTGATATAAATTCAAGAAAATACCACAAAGCATCTTATCCTGCTACGAGAAGTGTTTCAGATCGATTTAGTTCATATATGGGTGGTAACCATTCAAGAAGATACCACAAAGCACTTATACTACTAAGAGATGTCTTTCTGATAAAAGTACTTCATTTAAGGGAGATAACCATTCAAGAAAACACCACAAAGCACTTATACTTCTATGAGAATTGTTTCAGATCAATTTAGTTCATTTATGGGTGGGAACCATTCAAGAAAACACAACAAAGCACTTATGCTTCTATAAGATGTGTTTCTGATCAAAGTACTGCATTTAGCGGTGATAACCATTCAAGAAAACACCCCAAAGCATCTTATACTACTACGAGAAGTGTTTCAAATCTATTTAGTTCATATATGGGTGGTAACCATTCAAGAAGACACCACAAAGCAGTTATACTACTAAGAGATGTCCTTCTGATCAAAGTACTTCATTTAGGGGAGTTAACCGTTCAAGAAAACACCACAAAGCACTTATACTTCTATGAGAAGTGTTTCAGATCGATTTAGTTCATTTATGGGTGGTAACCATTGAAGAAAAAACTACATAACATCTTATGCTGCTACAAAAAGTGTTTAAGATCCGTTTACTTCATTTTTGAGTGGTAACCATTCGAGAAAACACCACAAAGCACTTATACTTCTATGAGAATTGTTTCAGATCAATTTAGTTCATTTATGGGTGGGAACCATTCAAGAAAACACAACAAAGCACTTATGCTTCTATAAGATGTGTTTCTGATCAAAGTACTGCATTTAGCGGTGATAACTATTCAAGAAAACACCCCAAAGCATCTTATCCTACTACGAGAAGTGTTTCAAATCTATTTAGTTCATATATGGGTGGTAATCATTCAAGAAGACACCACAAAGCAGTTATACTACTAAGAGATGTCCTTCTGATCAAAGTACTTCATTTAGGGGAGTTAACCATTCAAGAAAACACCACAAAGCACTTATACTTCTATGAGAAGTGTTTCAGATCAATTTAGTTCATTTATGGGTGGGAACCATTCAAGAAAACACAACAAAGCACTTATGCTTCTATGAGAAGTGTCTCTGATCAAAGTACTTCATATATGGGTGATAACCATTCAAGAAAACACCACAAAGCACTTATGCTTCAATAAGAAGTGTTTCTGATCAAAGTACTTCATTTATGGGTGATAGCAATTCAAGAAAACACCACAAAGCATCTTATCCTGCTACGAGAAGTGTTTCAGATCGATTTAGTTCATATATGGGTGGTAACCATTCAAGAAGATACCACAAAGCACTTATACTACTAAGAGATGTCTTTCTGATAAAAGTACTTCATTTAAGGGAGATAACCATTCAAGAAAACACCACAAAGCACTTATACTTCTATGAGAATTGTTTCAGATCAATTTAGTTCATTTATGGGTGGGAACCATTCAAGAAAACACAACAAAGCACTTATGCTTCTATAAGATGTGTTTCTGATCAAAGTACTGCATTTAGCGGTGATAACCATTCAAGAAAACACCCCAAAGCATCTTATCCTACTACGAGAAGTGTTTCAAATCTATTTAGTTCATATATGGGTGGTAACCATTCAAGAAGACACCACAAAGCAGTTATACTACTAAGAGATGTCCTTCTGATCAAAGTACTTCATTTAGGGGAGTTAACCATTCAAGAAAACACCACAAAGCACTTATACTTCTATGAGAAGTGTTTCAGATCGAGTTAGTTCATTTATGGGTGGTAACCATTAAAGAAAACTCTACATAACATTTTATGTTGCTACAAAAGGTGTTTAATATCCGTTTACTTCATTTATGAGTGGTAACAATTCGAGAAAACACCACAAAGCACTTATGCTTCGATGAGAAGTGTTTCTGATGAAAGTACTTCATTTATGGGTGATAACCATTCAAGAAAACACCACAAAGCACTTATGCTTCTATGAGAAGTGTTTCTGATCAAAGTACTTCATATATGGGTGATAACCATTTAAGAAAACACCACAAAGCACTTATGCTTCTATGAGAAGTGTTTCTGATCAGAGTACTTCATTTTTTTATGGTAACCATTAAAGAAAACACCACAAATCATCTTATCTTACTATAAGAAGTGTTTTTTATCATAGTACTTCCCTTATGAGTTGCAACCTTTCAAGAAAACTCCATAATGTATCATATCTTACTACGAGAAGAGTTTCTTCTTTGAGTCCTTCTTTTAAGTGTTGTAAGCATTCACCAAAACACCACGAAGAAGCATAGAATACTACTCTATGTGCTTTATGTCCGAGTATTTAATATCTTAGTGGTTATGACTAGAGTACTTCGTTTATAGGTGGTAATCATTCAAGAAAAACACTACAAAGCACTTATGCTTCTATAAGAAGGATTTCTGATCAAAGTACTGCATTTATGGGTGATATAAATTCAAGAAAATACCACAAAGCATCTTATCCTTCTACGAGAAGTGTTTCAGATCGATTTAGTTCATATATGGGTGGTAACCATTCAAGAAGATACCACAAAGCACTTATACTACTAAGAGATGTCTTTCTGATAAAAGTACTTCATTTAAGGGAGATAACCATTCAAGAAAACACCACAAAGCACTTATACTTCTATGAGAATTGTTTCAGATCAATTTAGTTCATTTATGGGTGGGAACCATTCAAGAAAACACAACAAAGCACTTATGCTTCTATAAGATGTGTTTCTGATCAAAGTACTGCATTTAGCGGTGATAACCATTCAAGAAAACACCCCAAAGCATCTTATCCTACTACGAGAAGTGTTTCAAATCTATTTAGTTCATATATGGGTGGTAATCATTCAAGAAGACACCACAAAGCAGTTATACTACTAAGAGATGTCCTTCTGATCAAAGTACTTCATTTAGGGGAGTTAACCATTCAAGAAAACACCACAAAACACTTATACTTCTATGAGAAGTGTTTCAGATCGATTTAGTTCATTTATGGGTGGTAACCATTGAAGAAAAAACTACATAACATCTTATGCTGCTACAAAAAGTGTTTAAGATCCGTTTACTTCATTTCTGAGTGGTAACCATTCGAGAAAACACCACAAAGCACTTATACTTCTATGAGAATTGTTTCAGATCAATTTAGTTCATTTATGGGTGGGAACCATTCAAGAAAACACAACAAAGCACTTATGCTTCTATGAGAAGTGTCTCTGATCAAAGTACTTCATATATGGGTGATAACCATTGAAGAAAACACCACAAAGCACTTATGCTTCTATGAGAAATGTTTCTGATCAGAGTACTTCATTTTTTTTATGGTAACCATTAAAGAAAACACCACAAATCATCTTATCTTACTATAAGAAGTGTTTCTGATCATAGTACTTCCTTTATGAGTTGCAACATTTCAAGAAAACTCCACAATGTATCATATCTTACTACGAGAAGAGTTTCTTCTTTGAGTCCTTCTTTTAAGTGTTGTAAGCATTCACCAAAACACCACGAAGAAGCATAGAATACTACTCTATGTGCTTGATGTCCGAGTACTTAATATCTTAGTGGTTATGATTAGAGTACTTCGTTTATAGGGGGTAACCATTCAAGAAAACACCACAAAGCACTTATGCTTCAATAAGAAGTGTTTCTGATCAAAGTACTTCATTTATGGGTGATAGCAATTCAAGAAAACACCACAAAGCATCTTATCCTTCTACGAGAAGTGTTTCAGATCGATTTAGTTCATATATGGGTGGTAACCATTCAAGAAGACACCACAAAGCAGTTATACTACTAAGAGATGTCCTTCTGATCAAAGTACTTCATTTAGGGGAGTTAACCATTCAAGAAAACACCACAAAGCACTTATACTTCTATGAGAAGTGTTTCAGATCGATTTAGTTCATTTATGGGTGGTAACCATTGAAGAAAAAACTACATAACATCTTATGCTGCTACAAAAAGTGTTTAAGATCCGTTTATTTCATTTTTGAGTGGTAACCATTCGAGAAAACACCACAAAGCACTTATACTTCTATGAGAATTGTTTCAGATCAATTTATTTCATTTATGGGTGGGAACCATTCAAGAAAACACAACAAAGCACTTATGCTTCTATAAGATGTGTTTCTGATCAAAGTACTGCATTTAGCGGTGATAACCATTCAAGAAAACACCCCAAAGCATCTTATACTACTACGAGAAGTGTTTCAAATCTATTTAGTTCATATATGGGTGGTAACCATTCAAGAAGACACCACAAAGCAGTTATACTACTAAGAGATGTCCTTCTGATCAAAGTACTTCATTTAGGGGAGTTAACCATTCAAGAAAACACCACAAAGCACTTATACTTCTATGAGAAGTGTTTCAGATCGATTTAGTTCATTTATGGGTGGTAACCATTGAAGAAAAAACTACATAACATCTTATGCTGCTACAAAAAGTGTTTAAGATCCGTTTACTTCATTTTTGAGTGGTAACCATTCGAGAAAACACCACAAAGCACTTATACTTCTATGAGAATTGTTTCAGATCAATTTAGTTCATTTATGGGTGGGAACCATTCAAGAAAACACAACAAAGCACTTATGCTTCTACAAGATGTGTTTCTGATCAAAGTACTGCATTTAGCGGTGATAACTATTCAAGAAAACACCCCAAAGCATCTTATCCTACTACGAGAAGTGTTTCAAATCTATTTAGTTCATATATGGGTGGTAATCATTCAAGAAGACACCACAAAGCAGTTATACTACTAAGAGATGTCCTTCTGATCAAAGTACTTCATTTAGGGGAGTTAACCATTCAAGAAAACACCACAAAGCACTTATACTTCTATTTGAAGTGTTTCAGATCAATTTAGTTCATTTATGGGTGGGAACCATTCAAGAAAACACAACAAAGCACTTATGCTTCTATGAGAAGTGTCTCTGATCAAAGTACTTCATATATGGGTGATAACCATTGAAGAAAACACCACAAAGCACTTATGCTTCTTTGAGAAATGTTTCTGATCAGAGTACTTCATTTTTTTTATGGTAACCATTAAAGAAAACACCACAAATCATCTTATCTTACTATAAGAAGTGTTTCTGATCATAGTACTTCCTTTATGAGTTGCAACATTTCAAGAAAACTCCACAATGTATCATATCTTACTACGAGAAGAGTTTCTTCTTTGAGTCCTTCTTTTAAGTGTTGTAAGCATTCACCAAAACACCACGAAGAAGCATAGAATACTACTCTATGTGCTTGATGTCCGAGTACTTAATATCTTAGTGGTTATTATTAGAGTACTTCGTTTATTGGGGGTAACCATTCAAGAAAACACCACAAAGCACTTATGCTTCAATAAGAAGTGTTTCTGATCAAAGTACTTCATTTATGGGTGATAGCAATTCAAGAAAACACCACAAAGCATCTTATCCTGCTACGAGAAGTGTTTCAGATCGATTTAGTTCATATATGGGTGGTAACCATTCAAGAAGATACCACAAAGCACTTATACTACTAAGAGATGTCTTTCTGATAAAAGTACTTCATTTAAGGGAGATAACCATTCAAGAAAACACCACAAAGCACTTATACTTCTATGAGAATTGTTTCAGATCAATTTAGTTCATTTATGGGTGGGAACCATTCAAGAAAACACAACAAAGCACTTATGCTTCTATAAGATGTGTTTCTGATCAAAGTACTGCATTTAGCGGTGATAACCATTCAAGAAAACACCCCAAAGCATCTTATCCTACTACGAGAAGTGTTTCAAATCTATTTAGTTCATATATGGGTGGTAACCATTCAAGAAGACACCACAAAGCAGTTATACTACTAAGAGATGTCCTTCTGATCAAAGTACTTCATTTAGGGGAGTTAACCATTCAAGAAAACACCACAAAGCACTTATACTTCTATGAGAAGTGTTTCAGATCGAGTTAGTTCATTTATGGGTGGTAACCATTAAAGAAAACTCTACATAACATTTTATGTTGCTACAAAAGGTGTTTAATATCCGTTTACTTCATTTATGAGTGGTAACAATTCGAGAAAACACCACAAAGCACTTATGCTTCGATGAGAAGTGTTTCTGATGAAAGTACTTCATTTATGGGTGATAACCATTCAAGAAAACACCACAAAGCACTTATGCTTCTATGAGAAGTGTTTCTGATCAAAGTACTTCATATATGGGTGATAACCATTTAAGAAAACACCACAAAGCACTTATGCTTCTATGAGAAGTGTTTCTGATCAGAGTACTTCATTTTTTTATGGTAACCATTAAAGAAAACACCACAAATCATCTTATCTTACTATAAGAAGTGTTTTTTATCATAGTACTTCCCTTATGAGTTGCAACCTTTCAAGAAAACTCCATAATGTATCATATCTTACTACGAGAAGAGTTTCTTCTTTGAGTCCTTCTTTTAAGTGTTGTAAGCATTCACCAAAACACCACGAAGAAGCATAGAATACTACTCTATGTGCTTGATGTCCGAGTATTTAATATCTTAGTGGTTATGACTAGAGTACTTCGTTTATAGGTGGTAACCATTCAAGAAAAACACTACAAAGCACTTATGCTTCTATAAGAAGGATTTCTGATCAAAGTACTGCATTTATGGGTGATATAAATTCAAGAAAATACCACAAAGCATCTTATCCTGCTACGAGAAGTGTTTCAGATCGATTTAGTTCATATATGGGTGGTAACCATTCAAGAAGATACCACAAAGCACTTATACTACTAAGAGATGTCTTTCTGATAAAAGTACTTCATTTAAGGGAGATAACCATTCAAGAAAACACCACAAAGCACTTATACTTCTATGAGAATTGTTTCAGATCAATTTAGTTCATTTATGGGTGGGAACCATTCAAGAAAACACAACAAAGCACTTATGCTTCTATAAGATGTGTTTCTGATCAAAGTACTGCATTTAGCGGTGATAACCATTCAAGAAAACACCCCAAAGCATCTTATCCTACTACGAGAAGTGTTTCAAATCTATTTAGTTCATATATGGGTGGTAATCATTCAAGAAGACACCACAAAGCAGTTATACTACTAAGAGATGTCCTTCTGATCAAAGTACTTCATTTAGGGGAGTTAACCATTCAAGAAAACACCACAAAACACTTATACTTCTATGAGAAGTGTTTCAGATCGATTTAGTTCATTTATGGGTGGTAACCATTGAAGAAAAAACTACATAACATCTTATGCTGCTACAAAAAGTGTTTAAGATCCGTTTACTTCATTTCTGAGTGGTAACCATTCGAGAAAACACCACAAAGCACTTATACTTCTATGAGAATTGTTTCAGATCAATTTAGTTCATTTATGGGTGGGAACCATTCAAGAAAACACAACAAAGCACTTATGCTTCTATGAGAAGTGTTTCTGATCAGAGTACTTCATTTTTTTATGGTAACCATTAAAGAAAACACCACAAATCATCTTATCTTACTATAAGAAGTGTTTTTTATCATAGTACTTCCCTTATGAGTTGCAACCTTTCAAGAAAACTCCATAATGTATCATATCTTACTACGAGAAGAGTTTCTTCTTTGAGTCCTTCTTTTAAGTGTTGTAAGCATTCACCAAAACACCACGAAGAAGCATAGAATACTACTCTATGTGCTTGATGTCCGAGTATTTAATATCTTAGTGGTTATGACAAGAGTACTTCGTTTATAGGTGGTAACCATTCAAGAAAAACACCACAAAGCACTTATGCTTCTATAAGAAGGATTTCTGATCAAAGTACTGCATTTATGGGTGATATAAATTCAAGAAAATACCACAAAGCATCTTATCCTGCTACGAGAAGTGTTTCAGATCAATTTAGTTCATATATGGGTGGTAACCATTCAAGAAGATACCACAAAGCACTTATACTACTAAGAGATGTCTTTCTGATAAAAGTACTTCATTTAAGGGAGATAACCATTCAAGAAATCACCACAAAGCACTTATACTTCTATGAGAATTGTTTCAGATCAATTTAGTTCATTTATGGGTGGGAACCATTCAAGAAAACACAACAAAGCACTTATGCTTCTATAAGATGTGTTTCTGATCAAAGTACTGCATTTAGCGGTGATAACCATTCAAGAAAACACCCCAAAGCATCTTATCCTACTACGAGAAGTGTTTCAAATCTATTTAGTTCATATATGGGTGGTAACTATTCAAGAAGACACCACAAAGCAGTTATACTACTAAGAGAGGTCCTTCTGATCAAAGTACTTCATTTAGGGGAGTTAACCATTCAAGAAAACACCACAAAGCACTTATACTTCTATGAGAAGTGTTTCAGATCGATTTAGATCATTTATGGGTGGTAACCATTGAAGAAAAAACTACATAACATCTTATGCTGCTACAAAAAGTGTTTAAGATCCGTTTACTTCATTTCTGAGTGGTAACAATTCGAGAAAACACCACAAAGCACTTATGCTTCTATGAGAAGTGTTTCTGATGAAAGTACTTCATTTATGGGTGATAACCATTCAAGAAAACACCACAAAGCACTTATGCTTCTATGAGAAGTGTTTCTGATCAAAGTACTTCATATATGGGTGATAACCATTGAAGAAAACACCACAAAGCACTTATGCTTCTATGAGAAGTGTTTCTGATCAGAGTACTTCATTTTTTTATGGTAACCATTAAAGAAAACACCACAAATCATCTTATCTTACTATAAGAAGTGTTTTTTATCATAGTACTTCCCTTATGAGTTGCAACCTTTCAAGAAAACTCCATAATGTATCATATCTTACTACGAGAAGAGTTTCTTCCTTGAGTCCTTCTTTTAAGTGTTGTAAGCATTCACCAAAACACCACGAAGAAGCATAGAATACTACTCTATGTGCTTGATGTCCGAGTATTTAATATCTTAGTGGTTATGACTAGAGTACTTCGTTTATAGGTGGTAACCATTCAAGAAAAACACCACAAAGCACTTATGCTTCTATAAGAAGGATTTCTGATCAAAGTACTGCATTTATGGGTGATATAAATTCAAGAAAACACCACAAAGCATCTTATCCTGCTACGAGAAGTGTTTCAGATCGATTTAGTTCATATATGGGTGGTAACCATTCAAGAAGATACCACAAAGCACTTATACTACTAAGAGATGTCTTTCTGATAAATGTACTTCATTTAAGGGAGATAACCATTCAAGAAAACACCACAAAGCACTTATACTTCTATGAGAATTGTTTCAGATCAATTTAGTTCATTTATGGGTGGGAACCATTCAAGAAAACACAACAAAGCACTTATGCTTCTATAAGATGTGTTTCTGATCAAAGTACTGCATTTAGCGGTGATAACCATTCAAGAAAACACCCCAAAGCATCTTATCCTACTACGAGAAGTGTTTCAAATCTATTTAGTTCATATATGGGTGGTAACCATTCAAGAAGACACCACAAAGCAGTTATACTACTAAGAGATGTCCTTCTGATCAAAGTACTTCATTTAGGGGAGTTAACCATTCAAGAAAACAACACAAAGCACTTATACTTCTAAGAGAAGTGTTTCAGATCGATTTAGTTCATTTATGGGTGGTAACCATTAAAGAAAACTCTACATAACATTTTATGTTGCTACAAAAGGTGTTTAATATCCGTTTACTTCATTTATGAGTGGTAACAATTCGAGAAAACACCACAAAGCACTTATGCTTCTATGAGAAGTGTTTCTGATGAAAGTACTTCATTTATGGGTGATAACCATTCAAGAAAACACCACAAAGCACTTATGCTTCTATGAGAAGTGTTTCTGATCAAAGTACTTCATATATGGGTGATAACCATTGAAGAAAACAGCACAAAGCACTTATGCTTCTATGAGAAGTGTTTCTGATCAGAGTACTTCATTTTTTTATGGTAACCATTAAAGAAAACACCACAAATCATCTTATCTTACTATAAGAAGTGTTTTTTATCATAGTACTTCCCTTATGAGTTGCAACCTTTCAAGAAAACTCCATAATGTATCATATCTTACTACGAGAAGAGTTTCTTCTTTGAGTCCTTCTTTTAAGTGTTGTAAGCATTCACCAAAACACCACGAAGAAGCATAGAATACTACTCTATGTGCTTGATGTCCGAGTATTTAATATCTTAGTGATTATGACTAGAGTACTTCGTTTATAGGTGGTAACCATTCAAGAAAAACACCACAAAGCACTTATGCTTCTATAAGAAGGATTTCTGATCAAAGTACTGCAGTTATGGGTGATATAAATTCAAGAAAAAACCACAAAGCATCTTATCCTGCTACGAGAAGTGTTTCATATCGATTTAGTTCATATATGGGTGGCAACCATTCAAGAAGATACCACAAAGCACTTATACTACTAAGAGATGTCTTTCTGATAAAAGTACTTCATTTAAGGGAGATAACCATTCAAGAAAACACCACAAAACACTTATACTTCTATGAGAATAGTTTCAGATCAATTTAGTTCATTTATGGGTGGGAACCATTCAAGAAAACACCACAAAGCACTTATGCTTCTATGAGAAGTGTTTCTGATGAAAGTACTTCATTTATGGGTGATAACCATTCAAGAAAACACCACAAAGCACTTATGCTTCTATGAGAAGTGTTTCTGATCAAAGTACTTCATATATGGGTGATAACCATTGAAGAAAACACCACAAAGCACTTATGCTTCTATGAGAAGTGTTTCTGATCAGAGTACTTCATTTTTTTATGGTAACCATTAAAGAAAACACCACAAATCATCTTATCTTACTATAAGAAGTGTTTTTTATTATAGTACTTCCCTTATGAGTTGCAACCTTTCAAGAAAACTCCATAATGTATCATATCTTACTACGAGAAGAGTTTCTTCTTTGAGTCCTTCTTTTAAGTGTTGTAAGCATTCACCAAAACACCACGAAGAAGCATAGAATACTACTCTATGTGCTTGATGTCCGAGTATTTAATATCTTAGTGGTTATGACTAGAGTACTTCGTTTATAGGTGGTAACCATTCAAGAAAAACACCACAAAGCACTTATGCTTCTATAAGAAGGATTTCTGATCAAAGTACTGCATTTATGGGTGATATAAATTCAAGAAAATACCACAAAGCATCTTATCCTGCTACGAGAAGTGTTTCAGATCGATTTAGTTCATATATGGGTGGTAACCATTCAAGAAGATACCACAAAGCACTTATACTACTAAGAGATGTCTTTCTGATAAAAGTACTTCATTTAAGGGAGATAACCATTCAAGAAAACACCACAAAACACTTATACTTCTATGAGAATAGTTTCAGATCAATTTAGTTCATTTATGGGTGGGAACCATTCAAGAAAACACCACAAAGCACTTATGCTTCTATGAGAAGTGTTTCTGATGAAAGTACTTCATTTATGGGTGATAACCATTCAAGAAAACACCACAAAGCACTTATGCTTCTATGAGAAGTGTTTCTGATCAAAGTACTTCATATATGGGTGATAACCATTGAAGAAAACACCACAAAGCACTTATGCTTCTATGAGAAGTGTTTCTGATAAATGTACTTCATTTAAGGGAGATAACCATTCAAGAAAACACCACAAAGCACTTATACTTCTATGAGAATTGTTTCAGATCAATTTAGTTCATTTATGAGTTGCAACCTTTCAAGAAAACTCCATAATGTATCATATCTTACTACGAGAAGAGTTTCTTCTTTGAGTCCTTCTTTTAAGTGTTGTAAGCATTCACCAAAACACCACGAAGAAGCATAGAATACTACTCTATGTGCTTGATGTCCGAGTATTTAATATCTTAGTGGTTATGACTAGAGTACTTCGTTTATAGGTGGTAACCATTCAAGAAAAACACCACAAAGCACTTATGCTTCTATAAGAAGGATTTCTGATCAAAGTACTGCATTTATGGGTGATATAAATTCAAGAAAACACCACAAAACATCTTATCCTGCTACGAGAAGTGTTTCAGATCGATTTAGTTCATATATGGGTGGTAACCATTCAAGAAGATACCACAAAGCACTTATACTACTAAGAGATGTCTTTCTGATAAATGTACTTCATTTAAGGGAGATAACCATTCAAGAAAACACCACAAAGCACTTATACTTCTATGAGAATTGTTTCAGATCAATTTAGTTCATTTATGGGTGGGAACCATTCAAGAAAACACAACAAAGCACTTATGCTTCTATAAGATGTGTTTCTGATCAAAGTACTGCATTTAGCGGTGATAACCATTCAAGAAAACACCCCAAAGCATCTTATCCTACTACGAGAAGTGTTTCAAATCTATTTAGTTCATATATGGGTGGTAACCATTCAAGAAGACACCACAAAGCAGTTATACTACTAAGAGATGTTCTTCTGATCAAAGTACTTCATTTAGGGGAGTTAACCATTCAAGAAAATACCACAAAGCACTTATACTTCTATGAGAAGTGTTTCAGATCGATTTAGATCATTTATGGGTGGTAACCATTAAAGAAAACTCTACATAACATTTTATGCTGCTACAAAAGGTGTTTAATATCCGTTTACTTCATTTATGAGTGGTAACAATTCGAGAAAACACCACAAAGCACTTATGCTTCTATGAGAAGTGTTTCTGATGAAAGTACTTCATTTATGGGTGATAACCATTCAAGAAAACACCACAAAGCACTTATGCTTCTATGAGAAGTGTTTCTGATCAAAGTACTTCATATATGGGTGATAACCATTGAAGAAAACACCACAAAGCACTTATGCTTCTATGAGAAGTGTTTCTGATCAGAGTACTTCATTTTTTTATGGTAACCATTAAAGAAAACACCACAAATCATCTTATCTTACTATAAGAAGTGTTTTTTATCATAGTACTTCCCTTATGAGTTGCAACCTTTCAAGAAAACTCCATAATGTATCATATCTTACTACGATAAGAGTTTCTTCTTTGAGTCCTTCTTTTAAGTGTTGTAAGCATTCACCAAAACACCACGAAGAAGCATAGAGTACTACTCTATGTGCTTGATGTCCGAGTATTTAATATCTTAGTGGTTATGACTAGAGTACTTCGTTTATAGGTGGTAACCATTCAAGAAAAACACCACAAAGCACTTATGCTTCTATAAGAAGGATTTCTGATCAAAGTACTGCATTTATGGGTGATATAAATTCAAGAAAATACCACAAAGCATCTTATCCTGCTACGAGAAGTGTTTCAGATCGATTTAGTTCATATATGGGTGGTAACCATTCAAGAAGATACCACAAAGCACTTGTACTACTAAGAGATGTCTTTCTGATAAAAGTACTTCATTTAAGGGAGATAACCATTCAAGAAAACACCACAAAGCACTTTTACTTCTATGAGAATAGTTTCAGATCAATTTAGTTCATTTATGGGTGGGAACCATTCAAGAAAACACAACAAAGCACTTATGCTTCTATAAGATGTGTTTCTGATCAAAGTACTGCATTTAGCGGTGATAACCATTCAAGAAAACACCCCAAAGCATCTTATCCTACTACGAGAAGTGTTTCAAATCTATTTAGTTCATATATGGGTGGTAACCATTCAAGAAGACACCACAAAGCAGTTATACTACTAAGAGATGTCCTTCTGATCAAAGTACTTCATTTAGGGGAGTTAACCATTCAAGAAAACACCACAAAGCACTTATACTTCTATGAGAAGTGTTTCAGATCGATTTAGATCATTTATGGGTGGTAACCATTAAAGAAAACTCTACATAACATTTTATGCTGCTACAAAAGGTGTTTAATATCCGTTTACTTCATTTATGAGTGGTAACAATTCGAGAAAACACCACAAAGCACTTATGCTTCTATGAGAAGTGTTTCTGATGAAAGTACTTCATTTATGGGTGATAACCATTCAAGAAAACACCACAAAGCACTTATGCTTCTATGAGAAGTGTTTCTGATCAAAGTACTTCATATATGGGTGATAACCATTGAAGAAAACAGCACAAAGCACTTATGCTTCTATGAGAAGTGTTTCTGATCAGAGTACTTCATTTTTTTATGGTAACCATTAAAGAAAACACCACAAATCATCTTATCTTACTATAAGAAGTGTTTTTTATCATAGTACTTCCCTTATGAGTTGCAACCTTTCAAGAAAACTCCATAATGTATCATATCTTACTACGAGAAGAGTTTCTTCTTTGAGTCCTTCTTTTAAGTGTTGTAAGCATTCACCAAAACACCACGAAGAAGCATAGAATACTACTCTATGTGCTTGATGTCCGAGTATTTAATATCTTAGTGATTATGACTAGAGTACTTCGTTTATAGGTGGTAACCATTCAAGAAAAACACCACAAAGCACTTATGCTTCTATAAGAAGGATTTCTGATCAAAGTACTGCATTTATGGGTGATATAAATTCAAGAAAATACCACAAAGCATCTTATCCTGCTACGAGAAGTGTTTCAGATCGATTTAGTTCATATATGGGTGGTAACCATTCAAGAAGATACCACAAAGCACTTATACTACTAAGAGATGTCTTTCTGATAAATGTACTTCATTTAAGGGAGATAACCATTCAAGAAAACACCACAAAGCACTTATACTTCTATGAGAATTGTTTCAGATCAATTTAGTTCATTTATGGGTGGGAACCATTCAAGAAAACACAACAAAGCACTTATGCTTCTATAAGATGTGTTTCTGATCAAAGTACTGCATTTAGCGGTGATAACCATTCAAGAAAACACCCCAAAGCATCTTATCCTACTACGAGAAGTGTTTCAAATCTATTTAGTTCATATATGGGTGGTAACCATTCAAGAAGACACCACAAAGCAGTTATACTACTAAGAGATGTCCTTCTGATCAAAGTACTTCATTTAGGGGAGTTAACCATTCAAGAAAACAACACAAAGCACTTATACTTCTAAGAGAAGTGTTTCAGATCGATTTAGTTCATTTATGGGTGGTAACCATTAAAGAAAACTCTACATAACATTTTATGTTGCTACAAAAGGTGTTTAATATCCGTTTACTTCATTTATGAGTGGTAACAATTCGAGAAAACACCACAAAGCACTTATGCTTCTATGAGAAGTGTTTCTGATGAAAGTACTTCATTTATGGGTGATAACCATTCAAGAAAACACCACAAAGCACTTATGCTTCTATGAGAAGTGTTTCTGATCAAAGTACTTCATATATGGGTGATAACCATTGAAGAAAACAGCACAAAGCACTTATGCTTCTATGAGAAGTGTTTCTGATCAGAGTACTTCATATATGGGTGATAACCATTGAAGAAAACACCACAAAGCACTTATGCTTCTATGAGAAGTGTTTCTGATAAATGTACTTCATTTAAGGGAGATAACCATTCAAGAAAACACCACAAAGCACTTATACTTCTATGAGAATTGTTTCAGATCAATTTAGTTCATTTATGAGTTGCAACCTTTCAAGAAAACTCCATAATGTATCATATCTTACTACGAGAAGAGTTTCTTCTTTGAGTCCTTCTTTTAAGTGTTGTAAGCATTCACCAAAACACCACGAAGAAGCATAGAATACTACTCTATGTGCTTGATGTCCGAGTATTTAATATCTTAGTGGTTATGACTAGAGTACTTCGTTTATAGGTGGTAACCATTCAAGAAAAACACCACAAAGCACTTATGCTTCTATAAGAAGGATTTCTGATCAAAGTACTGCATTTATGGGTGATATAAATTCAAGAAAACACCACAAAACATCTTATCCTGCTACGAGAAGTGTTTCAGATCGATTTAGTTCATATATGGGTGGTAACCATTCAAGAAGATACCACAAAGCACTTATACTACTAAGAGATGTCTTTCTGATAAATGTACTTCATTTAAGGGAGATAACCATTCAAGAAAACACCACAAAGCACTTATACTTCTATGAGAATTGTTTCAGATCAATTTAGTTCATTTATGGGTGGGAACCATTCAAGAAAACACAACAAAGCACTTATGCTTCTATAAGATGTGTTTCTGATCAAAGTACTGCATTTAGCGGTGATAACCATTCAAGAAAACACCCCAAAGCATCTTATCCTACTACGAGAAGTGTTTCAAATCTATTTAGTTCATATATGGGTGGTAACCATTCAAGAAGACACCACAAAGCAGTTATACTACTAAGAGATGTTCTTCTGATCAAAGTACTTCATTTAGGGGAGTTAACCATT
>CAXKVX010003588.1:0-24198 GCA_964058865.1 Eleocharis quinqueflora | reverse complement strand
TTGTTTATGAATTATTCAATATATTATTCTTTGAAAATATATTTTGTGAACAAATTACTATTATATGCTATAATTAAGCATACAAATTATATTAATTATAATTTATACTTAATATCATTTGAAATAAAGTAATATGATATAAATATCGATATGGTAGTTGATAACAAATTATTATTATATGTTATTATTAAGCATATAAATTATATTAATTATAATTTATACTTAATATCATTTGAAATAAAATAATATGTTATAAATATCAATATGGTAGTTGATAACAAATTACTATTATATGTTATTATTAAGCATATAAATTGTATTAATTATAATTTATATTTAATATCATTTGAAATAAATTTATATGATATAAATATAGATATGGTAGTTTATCGACCGTTTTATCACCGATACAACGCTAAACGCTAAATCACTCCCCCACCGCTAAACCGCACAAACCGCTATTTTAAACCTTGATGGGTGGTAACCATTCAAGAAAACATCACAAAGCATCTTATACTTCTGTAAGAAGTGTTTATGATCAGAGTAAATTTATGGGAGGTAACCATTAAAGAAAACACCATAAATCATCTTATCCTACTACGAGAAGTGTTTCAGAATGAATAACTCCGTTTACAGATGGTAACGTTTCAAGAAAACGCAACAAAGAATCATAGCCTTATACGAGAAGAGTTTCTTCTCTGAGTACTTCATTTAAGGATGGTAATCATTCACAAAAACACCATGAAGAAGCAAATATATATTACCACTCTATGTGCTTCATGTCTGAGTACCTAATTTATGAGTGATTCTGATCGGAGTACTTCATTTATGGGCGGTAACCGTTAAAAAAACACTACAAATCATCTTATCCTACTAAGAGAAGTGTTTGAGATTGGATTACTTCATTTATGGGCGGTAACGTTTCATGAAAACAACACAAAGCCTCAAGCCTACTAAGAGAAGTGTTCCAATACTTCAGTTAAGGGTGGTGGTAACCTTTCACTAAAACACCACGGATGAGCATAGATTACCACACTATGTGCTTCATATCCGAGTACTTAACTTATGAGTGATTCTGATCAGAATACTTCATTTACGGGTGGTAACCATTAGAGAAAATACCAAAAAACATCTTATCCTACTAAGAGAAGTGTTCCAGATCCGATTATTTTATTTATGGGTGATAACTATTAAAGAAAACATCACAAAGTATTATCCTTCTATGTGAAGTGTTTATGATCAAAGTACTTCATTTATGGGTGGTAACAATTAATGAAAACACCAAAAATCATCTTATCATACTGCAAGAAGTGTTTCAGAATGAATTACTCTATTTACGAGTGATAACTTTTCAAGAAAACACCACAAAGTATCACAGCCTACTACGAGAAGAGTTTCTTCTCTGAGTACTTCATTTAAGGATGGTAATCATTCGCTAAAACACCATGAAGAAGCATATATAGAATACCACCCTAAGTGCTTCATGTCTGAGTACCTAATTTATGAGTGATTTTGATCAAAGTATTTCATTTATGGGTGGTTACCATTAAAGAAAACACCACAAATCAAATTATCCTACTACAAGATGTGTGTCAGATCTGATTAGTTTATTAATGGGTGGTAACCATTCATGAAAACACAACAAAGCATCTTATCCTATAATAAAAAGTGTTTATGGTCAGATTACTTTTTTAATGGGTGGTAACCATTAAAGAAAACACCACAAATCATCTTATCCTACTGAGAGAAGTGATTCTGATTAGATTACTTCATTTATGGGTGGTAACGTTTCATGAAAACACCACAAAGCCTCAAGCCTACTACGAGAAGTGTTTGTTCTTCCAATACTTCAGTTAATGGTGGTAACCTTTCACTAAAACACCACGAAGGAGCATAGATTACATCTCTAGGTGCTTCATATCCGAGTACTTAATTTATGAGTGATTTTGTACTTCATTTATGGGTGGTAACGATTATAGAAAATACCATAAAGTATCTTATCATACTATGAGAAGTGCTCCAGATCCGATTACTTCATTTATGGGTGTTAACCATTCAGGAAAACCTCACAAAACATCTTATCGTTCTATGAGAAGTTTTTATGACCAAAGTACTTAATTTATGGATGGTAACGATTAAAGAAAACACCATAAATCATCTTATCCTACTACGAGAAATATTTCAGAACAACTTACTCCATTTACGGATGGTAACATTTCAAGAAAATACCACAAAGCTTCATAGCTTACTACGAGAAGTGTTTCTTCTCTGAGTACTTCATTTAAGGATGGTAATCATTCACTAAAAATCATGAAGAAGCATATATAGAATACCACTCTAAGTGCTTCATGTCTGAGTACCTAATTTATGATTGATTCTGATTAGAGTACTTCACTTATGGGTGGTAACCGTTAAAGAAAACACCACAAAGAGTCTTATCCTACTACGAGAAGTATTTCAGATCCAATTACTTCATTTATGAGTGGTAATGTTTCAAGAAAACTCCACAAATCCTCCTATCCTACTATGAGGAGTGTTTCTTCTTCGATTACTTCATTTAATGGTGGTAATAATTCACTAAAACATCACGAAGAAGAATAGAGTACCACTCTTTGTGCTTCATGTCCAAGTACCTCATTTATGTGCAGTTAACAATCAAGAAAACACCACAAAGCATCTTATCATACTACGAGAAGTGTTTCTTATCTGAATACTTCATTTATGGATGTTAACCATTAAAGGAAACACCACAAAGCATCTTAACCTAATATGAGAAGTGTTCCTACTCAAAGTACTTCATTTATGGGTGATAACCTTTCATGTAAACACTAGAAAGCATCATATCTTACTACGAGAAGAGTTTCTTCTCCGAATAATTAATTTAAGTGTTGTAGCCATTCACTAAAAGACCATGAAGAAGCATAGAATACCACTCTATGTGCTCCATATTCGAGTACTTAATTTATGAGTGGTTCTGATCAGAGTGCTTCTTTCATGGGTCATAACCATTAAATAAAACACACAAAGCATCTTAACTTACTACGAGAAGTGTTTCAAATCTGATTACTTTATTTATGGATGGTAACCATTCATGAAAACTCCACAAAGCATCTTATCCTTCTATGAGAAGTATGTATGATCAAAGTACTTCGTTTATGGGGGTAACCTTTAAAGAAAATACCATAAATCATCTTATCTTACTACGAGAAGTGTTTCAGAATGAATTACTCTGTTTACGGGTGATAACATTTCAAGAAAACACCACAAATCATCATATCCTACCACGAGAAGAGTGTCTTCTCTGAGTACTTCATTTAAGGGTGGTAGTCATTCATTAAACACCATGAAGAAGCATATATGGAATACCACTCTAAGTGCTTCATGTCTAAGTACTTAATTTATGATTGATTCTTATTAGAGTACTTCATTTTTTGGTGGTAACCATAAAGAAAACATCACAAAGCATCTTATCCTGCAATGATAAGTATTTCAAGTCCAATTACTTCATTTATATGTGGTAACGTTTCAAGAAAACTCCATAAAGCCTCCTAGCCTACTACGAGAAGTGTTTGTTCATTGAATACTTTAGTTAAGGGTGGTAACATTTCACTAAAACAACACGAAGGAGCAAAGATTATCACTATAGGTGCTTCATGTCCGAGTGCTTCTTTTAAGGGTGATAACCATTAAAGAAAACACCACAAAGCATGTTTTCCTACTACGAGAAGTATTTCATATTCAATTACTTCATTTTTTGGTGGTAACGTTTCAAGAGAACTCCACAAAGCCTCATAGCCTACTACGATAAGTGTTTGTTCATTGAATACTTCAGCTAAGGGTGGTAACCTTTCACTAAAACAACACGAAGGAGCATAGATTACCACTATAGATGCTTCATGTCCGAGTACTTCATTTAAGGGTGGTAACCATAAAAGAAGACATCACAAAGCATCTTATCCTATTACGAGAAGTGTTTCATACCAGATTACTTCATTTAAGGTTGGTAACATTTCAAGAAAACTCCACAAAGCCTCCTAGTCTACTACGAGAAGTCGAGTACTTCATTTAATGGTGGTAATCATTCACTATAATACCACGAAGAAGCTTAGAATACCACTATATTAGCTTCATGTCCGAGTACATCATTTATGGGTGGTAAATAATCAAGAAAACACCACAAAGCATCTTATCATACTACGGGAAGTGTTTTTTATCTGAGTGCTTCATCTATGGGTGGTAACTATTAAAGGAAACCCACAAAGCATCTTATTCTACTATGAGAAGTGTTTCTCATCATAGTACTTTATTTATGAGTGATAACCTTTCAAAAAAACGCCATAAAGCATTATATCTTACTACGAAAAGAGTTTCTCCTCCGAATACTTCATTTAAGTGTTGTATTCATTCACTAAAACACTAGGAATAAGCATAGAATACCACTCTATGTGCTTCATGTCCGAGTACTTAATTTATGAGTGATTCTGATCAGAGTACTTCATTTATGGGAGGTAACTGTTAAAGAAGCATATACCCTTCATTCTATTGTTTTAAAATTTATTAAATCAATGTTAAGTGCTTATCACTACCACAGAAAAGAGATCTTCCAGTTATTAAAAATCACTTTCCCAATGGTTATGCAACCGTTGGTGTCTAAGGGGATGATAAATCGTAAAAAGAACCGTTGGTAAATAGGTGTTGCCGAAGAAAAATAGTAATTTAATATTCGGGATAAGGAAATAATTATTAGTAAATAACCATTGGCATAGGTTGTCTAACACAACAGTTATTAACAAATAATTGTTGTCGTAGGTCTTTATTTTTTTAATGTTTTATAAGTGGCTAGCCCCATATTTGCTAGCCAATATATCATTTAAACTGTCACAGACATTCCAAATTACAGACATAATAGATAGCACATGTATATTGCATATAACATATCAACTTACAATCTATGGTCACAATAAAGAAGAAAAAAGAAACAAAATGCAAATAAAGCTTCTAACTAGAAAAAATATCGAAAAGATAGGTGAAAAGATGCAATTGATATCTTAGCAACACAATGATACAAATGATGGATCTCATGTTCGGTTCGTTACCAAGAAACTAAACCACTCTTTTGTAATATTCAGTTTGTGTAGGGTTCAGTTTCCTGGTAAAAAACTAAGAGGAGATGCCCTTTAAATTGCATCTTTTGAGCTAAGACACCAATTGCATCAAAGAAGAAGCATCCATCTCCATGAAGGTTTGACTTAATCGTAGAAGTGCATGCCTGGAGTTTGTGAAGCTTTCTAGGCAAATGGCTCATATGCTTTCTATGCACTTGAAACTCGCAAGAAACCCCTACAAAAACACATAAATACAAACTCTTAGACAAGTAACAAACAATTAGTACTCTAAAATTCATAGTAAATGTCAAAGGAAGAATAGATTTAATAACCTCCTCTATTTTGGTGAAAAACTGATCTCACTCTTTAGGATGAAACACCTGAGTTTCATCAAGTATCTTGATAAGGGTGAAATCAACATTTCTATTGTTGGATTTTCACCATATCAGTCGTGTTTCACCTACATAAATATTGTAAAATAATTTTGATTAGCATATATCACCATGTCATGCTATACTAGAATAATAAAATACTCATGCATACTCTTATCAAACCCTAAACCCTAAATAACTATTTTTTAACTATTATTAAAAGTTTTGTTGTGTTTAGCTCAACCTTGTTTGACAATTTGCAAAACCAACATTGGACTAACATTTGCAAATTGACACTTTGTGAGGTCTGAGACATGTAGAACAAGTCAAGACAAGCACATGAATGCAAGAAGCATGCAAAATAGAGAAAATTTGAGGCTTGCGTTACAGTAATGTCAGGGAAGGCATCACAACAGGTTAGAAGGCGTTGTAACGGGATCCAAGACATTGTAATGCATATGTAGAAGTTGGGCCAAGAAGTCGGAATGCCTGGAGCACAAGAATTTTGCTAACTATTAAAAAATCCGAGACTTGCGCTATTGTAACACGCATGGGAGAGGCGTTATAACGCATTGTGAAGCGTTATAACGGATTCCAGAGGCATTGTAACGGTTTCCTGTAGACTTGGGTCTAGAATCATCTGCAGAGTAGAATGCGGGCATTTGAGGAAATCTCCCGAGACATCATAATGCCTTGCTAATCCGTTGTAACACTTGGGTTAGTTTTGGCAACTTGAAGATCTGAAGAAGCCATGTGCATATATATACAGTCATGTTTCTTCCCATAAGGTCAAGAAAGCATCCCCCAAGTTTACAAGCAATTGAGAGCACTATTAGAGCACAGAGGCCCTATTGTTCAAGCATCATAACCTTAGCCATTGTGAGAGCTAGAGTTCTAATAGGATAGCCATTATTAATCATCTTGTAGTGATACCTTGTAAGCTTTGTTGTGAGTTGCAAGAATTTTTGTTTGATCTAAGGATTGAGTCCTTTGTTCCATGGAGGAAGATTTGCAAAACACTTTTGGTATATTGTTTGATTTCGGCCCCATGTGGAATCGGGGGTCTCGTGGATGTAGGCAAAGATTGCTAAACCACATTATATCGTGTGTCACTTGACTCTTTCTCTTTCTCTTTCTCTTGCTCCCTCTCTCTCTTTATATTTTCTTACAATTCTTGAGTATTCTTGTTGCATCTTTTATTGTGTATTTGAATTGTAAGATTGTATATTGTTTGATTTTGACCCCGTGTGGAATCAGGGGTTCCGTGGATGTAGGCAAAGATTGCTAAACCACATTATATCCCATGTCACTTGACTCTTTCTCTTTCTCTTGCTCTCTCTTTCTTTATATTTTCTTACAATTCTTGAGTATTCTTGTTGCATCTTTTATTGTGTATTTGAATTGTAAGATTGTGTGTTGCTAAGTAGATTAAGGTCTTGTTGAGTAATACACGCTTCCGCATCAAAAATATTTTATTATCACTTAAGCCTCAATCTTTTAGTGACCAATTTCTGTTTCTAACAAGTGGTATCAGAGCCCACATATTCAAACTTAGCAATCTTCAACTTTCTTGAATTGAAAAATGGCCCTTTTGAAATTTGTCAAAGAACCCCAAAATTTTTGTGTAGGTAGTAAGAATTTTTCTTATTGTAACAAGTGTATGGTTAACTACCTAAATTTGATTGATCTTTGAGATATTATTATGGAAGATTAGATTCCCAAATACGAGGCCAATACTACTATTCTTACTAGTGAGTCTAAGGAACTTAAGTTTAAAAAATAATAATGCCATTAACACTATCCTTAGCTCCATTCATAAAAATATTGACCTCTCACTTTCTAACACCACCAATGCTAAAGAAATGTGGAATGTCCTAATACTTAAGTATGAAGGAAATGAGCATATGGAAAAAGTAGGGTTAGCAACCAAACTAGAAAATCTCAAGTTGAATAAGATGAATCCTTTGGAAATCTATACTTCATACTTGTTTCTTTGAGAAATAAATTTATAGAAGTTGGATCTAATATAAGTGATGAAGATTTTGTAGGGAAGCTACTTAGAATGATGTCAAAAAAGGCCATCGTGGGACTCCATAATTGACTCAATTGAAATGATGCAAGCCAAGGGGACGTCATTCAACACCGAAGAAGTCTTTTCTCAACTAACCTCCTTTGAAGAGAAGCACAAGCATGTCAAGAGCACAACAACTTCCAAGACACTAGCTTTACCGACACAATCTTCGAACTATAACTCCACATATCGATTCGACTAGAATGAAGATGTCTTCCAAAGACTTTAACAAGATATCTTAAAGGATGATGAGCTTCTAGTCAAAGTGATAAATGGGAGCATAAGCTTCGAAAGGAAGGTCAACGGAGGGAGACTAACTTAAGGAAATAGAATAGGATGTCTCACATGCAACAAGGAGGGTCATTATCTTCAAAAGTATTATATGGCATTTCCATCCAAGAGAAAATGAGGACAAGATATATTCAAGAAGTTCAATGGCAAGAAGAAAGCCTTGAAAGCTATTTAAGGAAGTGATTCCAAAAGTGAAGAAGAGGTTTATCTAAGGGGAGAAGAAGAAAACAAGGTCGTTCTAATAGTCAACAACAACAATAATCAACCAACCTACCTTGAACGAAAACATAAAATAATCAAGGAGGATGCAATTACCGATCCACTAATGTTGAGAAAATGATAAGCATGGCAACGACTAAAGATGCAAAGATAGTAAAAAAAGGAATATCAAGAAAAGACCTTGAAGAAAAATGCTAAGAAAATGGAGGCATTAAGCTGAGCTAGCAAGATCTATTTTAATACAATGTTATTTGTGATGATGAATGTAAATCTAGTGATAAGTCGAGTCTTTCTTTGGATAAAGATCAAGAGTCTTACAATATGACTATGTTAAAAGAATTGCTTGATGAGTCCAACAAGGCTATGGTTTTTAGAGATGCCATGATTAGTGATCTTAAGGCAAAGATTAAAATTCTTGAAACTAGAATAATCTTGAGACCAAAGTCAACTTGAATAAGAAATTAGAATTACAAGAAGCACATCCTTGGACTTCTAAATCTGTTAAATTTTCAAATATTATAGCAATGGTACCAAGATTGACTTTAATAAAATGTACACTGGTCAAGGTCCACATGACAAAATCGGACTTGCATATGAGAAGGAACTACCTTCTACAAATGGAAAGCAATTGTATGCAAATGCAAAACCAAATTATGAGAGAAAGGTCAATAAATGTGCCTACATGTATAACAAACGATACAACTAGAGACCAAGGTTTAATACCATAACTCTAGAAATGTGCATAAGGGACCAAAAGCTCATAATGACCATGTAATTATCAACTATCATAGAGTTCAACCATCAAAACTCTATGTCAGAGATAGATGCCATATGGTTTGAATGAACACAAGAAGTTTGGTAACCAATTTGTGAGAAATAAATTCAATGATGCTTTCCAACCCAATCAATAGCCCCAGGTATGCACCAATTGGTTATTTTAGAAGACCAAAACCAAGAATTCAATATTGAAACCTAAAGTCCAATTTGACTATGATCATGACAATATTAATAAACCAAAGTCTACATTTTCTCTCTTTTGCAAGAAAATTGGACATTTAGAAAAGTTTTGTAGTATTAGAAAAGGAAAGATTTTGGAGCCACTTGATGTTCCTAGCACAACTGGAACCAAACTAGTTGTGTAGAAAGTCACAAAACTCACCCCATTTTGATTCAATTTGATTACTATTATGTTGACGGGGGAGTCAAGTAGTAAAATATATGATTTAATACTCAATTAGATGAATTATATGTTTTGTGAGTCATGTTTGATCTTTTTATCCAAAGCATAAGCTCAAGACTGATTGTGTATGATTAAGACACAATTTAACCCTGAATCGATCCCCAAAAACATTAAAATCCAACATGGAAGCATATCAATTATGGAAATAATGAATTTAGTCTTAAAAATTGGAAATTGAGTGATTGTTTACAAAGAGGTGTTACGAGAGAAGAAGCATTATAACAGGATGGAAACCATTATAACGAGTGAGGTTTGAAAATTCAACCGTTGGAATGATTAGATTTGACGGGTCAAAGAGCTAAAGAAGCATTATAACGATTGAGAAACTGTTGTAATGCCTTCGAACCAAAGAGGAAAACTGCATTAAAACCCCTTCTTAGTCCTCCCTAACTCATTGCAAATAAAACCAAACTTAAACCTACCCATTCTTGACAGTTCTTCTCCAAAATCCTAGCCCTTAAACACTCTCAAAACACCAAATTCAAAGAGGATCACCCAAACTCTTCAAGAATCTCAAGTGCTTTCCAAGTTTCACAAGGTTCTCAATCATTCAAGATGATTTTGGTAAGAATTCTTGCACTCGTCTTTCTCATGGCACCACCAAGTCCCCCTAGGTCAAAGAAAATCATGGCTAGGAAGAAGGTATACCATACCAAGCAACGACCATACTAGAACAAGGCAAACCTACGGTACCAAACCCAACCCTAGATGTGGAAGGTCACTAAGGCCAAGAAGATGCACCAATACTAGAACCCAAGAGAAACCTAGAAGATCAATTGGACCACAAAACCCTCTAAAAATTGCCTCAACCAATCAATTCTTATTCCCATCCTCAAAGGATTTTACCAATTTCTAAAGAAAGTTTGCCAATCGATAAATCTCAACACCCTATTACTTCAAAACCAACAATGAGAACAAAAATGGAAATTAGGCAATGGACCATAATACAAGAATATTTGGAATATTGACAATTGAAATTGATCCTTGAATGTGACCTATTATACCAAGAATTTCCAATCCGGGTCGTGCATTCAAACATGAAGCAAGCCAGTGAACCTTGGGCAGTTAGTTACATATATTCGTGGTCAAGAACTCCTAATTACCATTGAAACCATTTACCAAGCCTTCAGAATTACCAATATAGAGGAAGAGGTATACCCCCATAAGACATGGCCGAAACATGTTATTAATCAAGAAGAATATTGAAGGTGGTTTGGTGACGATACTCCTCACCAAAAGCTTACTGTGACTCATCTCCCGGCCTTATATTGACATTTTTCTTCATTAACAACATCCTTAACCCACAGAGCAAGATCAAAACCAACCTTGAGATGAATGTTATGTTTTATCTTCGACATCTCGAGTGTTTTGACAAAATAATCTAAATCCTTGCCCTATCCTCACCTTCTTACTAAGATCATGGCTCAAGTCGGGCTAAGAATTCCAAGAAACTCTGATCCGACCTTCAAGCCAATTAACCTTGTTGAGCATCTTAATAAAATTGATTGGGTCAAAAGTGCCAACTTTTGATATCTTAGTAGTAAGTTCAATGTGAATAAATGGATCATGGATCCAAATTCCCTACCAAACCAATTCCATAATCCGGATAGAGTTTTAGATGCTCCAATGGATAACCAGTGCTGGAACCAAGATATGTTGCTCTAAGCCAACCAATGCAAAATAATCCTTCCTTTGAACCAGAACCCAAGCCTACCACCCAATAAATACCTCATGTTGCACCCGTGCAACAATAAACTTCCAAGACTTACCATTGAGAACGTTAATTCCATGTCCCAACATATAGCATTGTCATTAGTGTACTTAAGTTCTTTGGATTCTTTTATAAGGGTTACACCATCTAACTCATACTTTGGTGTCCAACCGTCTTCAACTATTTTCTAAAGTTCGAGTAAACTAAGGTAGTTTACCATACACATTTTCCAAAAGGGAAAGTTCTTGCAACCAACACCAAAAACTGTTACCAATTGTTAGAAATATTAGGGCTTAGACTAGCAAAGACTAAGGTCAACAATTACAAGTAAAGTTTTTAGACCTTAATCACCTAGCCAAGAGTTTAAGCAAGCAAGTTCTAGAAATAGAGCAATTCACAAATCAATAAAGAGCAAGAGTAATAAATAGAGAGAGAGGGAGAGAGAGAGAGAGAGAGTAGAGAGTAAGAACAATCAAGATAACTAAAAGAACACGTGATGTAACGTGGTTCGACCTATCAATCAACCAGGCCTACGTCCACGAGACCCCGAAACCAAATCTTCTCTTTACAATTTTGAAACCGATCTTTGATTTCTTCTAAACAAGCAAATCAATCTTCGAATCCTAAACCAATGTAAGGGGAACACCACTCTACACGATTAACGGTCTGATTTACAGAACAATCTAGGACAGGGATGCACTACTTGACAACACAAACTTAGTGTATCAAAGGCTAGAAACTAGCAAAAGAAAAGTTCTCCGATTGACAATTAAACTATGGGTGCTATCCTAATGCTCTCATGTTTAGGTAGCTAAAGGAGAAGACTTTTTGGCTCTTTCTGGTGCTCAATTAGATGCTTGGAAGCTTGTAGGGGGTTTCAAATTCCCTTCTGGTTCGTCTCTGCATCATACACATAGGTTGGGCACTTCTTGGAATCTTGAACCCTTGGAAATTGACTGCAGCGTTACAAAATACTCATAACACCTTGGCTGACCCGTTATAACGGGTTGGAGATATTTCAGATATGCCCTTTTGTGTTTCTGTAACTGTCATCTAGGTCATCTTGAACAGGGACCCGTTACAACGGGTCAGGAGACGTTATAGCGCCTTGCTAAAGTGTTACAGTAACGTTGTGCTCTGTGAAATCCTGTTATGCCCTGCCTCTTCTCCTTATGACCCGTGTGATGGGTTGGGAAGGTTATAGTAACACTCTGCTCTGTGGAGCCTTTCCTTGATGTCTTGAGCATGTCTTGACTTGTGTTGAGCATGTTTGAGCCTGTGCAATACCATATTGTACATGTGTTAACTTGCAACTTCACCAAAACTCATGTGCAAGGTTAGTACTGATTTGTTTTGTAAATTGTCAAACAAGAGATGAGTTTAATCCAACAGTTATTGTTATTGCCATTGTTATTGTTATTGTTATTATTATTGTTCGTATTCTTGTTTTAGTTATTATTATTGTTATTATTATTGTTCGTATTCTTGTTTTAGTTATTATTATTGTTATTATTATTGACTATTGTTATTTTTCTTGTTCTTGTTCTTGTTCTTGTTTGTGTTCTTGTTATTTTTCTTGGTCTTGTTTTTGTTGTTATTCTTGTTCATGTTCTTGTTCATTTTATTTTTATTTTTATTGTTATTGATATTGTTATTGTTATTGTTCTTGTTCTTGTTGTTGTTCTTGTTCTTCATCCTGTTCTTGTTATTGGTATTGCTGTTCTTTTTTGTGATTGTTGTTGTTGTTGTTCTTGTTCATTTTTATTATTATTAATGTCTTGTTTTTGTCTTGTTTCTTGTTCTTGTTCTAGATATTGTTCTTGCTATTGTTTTCTGCTCTTGTTCTTGTTATTTCTCTTGTTCTTGTCCTTGTTCTTATTCTTATTCTTGTTTTTTTTCTTGTTTCTTGTTCTTGTTCTTGTCATTGTTGCCGTTGGTATTCTTCTTCATCATCATCTTCTTCTTTTCATTGTGCTTGTTCCTGTTTTTTTTTCTGGTTCTATTCTTCTTCTTGTTGTTCTTGTTACTGTTCTTATTCTTTTTCTTGGTCTTGTTCTTGTTTTTTTTTCTTATTATTGTTTTTGTTTTTGTTCATGTTATTGTTCTTATTCTTTTATTACTCTTGTTCTTGTTATTGTTGTTGTGTTATAGTTCTTGTTCTTACTCTTGCTCTTGTTATTGTTATTATTATTGTTATTGTTTTTTTTGTTTCTTGTTCTTATTCTTATTATTGTTCTTGTTCTTGTTCTTTTTGTCTTGTACTTGTTCATGTTCTTAATCATTTTCGTTTTTGTTTTCTTGTTCTTCTTCTTGTTTTTTATTGTTTTTGTTATTTGGGTAAATTTTTTGAGAGGTCACTCAACTTTGTACCAAATTCAATTTCGGTCATTGAACTTTGAATTATTCATTTGTAATCAGTGAACTTTAAAATATCTCAATTTTGGTCACTCCATTTTTTCATCGAAATTTTAAGAAAAATGGATTTCAAATGCATCTTTTTTTCTTAAATAACTTTCATAATCATTAATCTTTAAAATAAAGTTATTATTTAGGTGCCATGTAAATTTCTTGTTAATTTTTTTTGAAAAAAAATGAGTTACTAAATTTGAAGATTTCTCAAAGTCAGTGACTAAAAATGAATAATTCAAAGTTCAGTGATCAAATGTGAATTTGTCACTGTTATTGTTATTTGTATTTATATTGTTATTGCTAATAACTGTTGTTTTCTTGACTTGTTATTGTTGTTGTTGTTATTCTTCTTCTTCTTCTTTTTATTGTCATTGTTCTTGCTATTATTGTTGTTGTTGTTGTTATTATTACATGTTCATTTCAAATCTACTTTGAACACACCCCCACTTACATGTAGTATGGCTTACAATACACAACCACAAATAAACCAGAAAATAAACTTGAAAAAATCCCATAAAAATAGTCCATGTCGAGACTTGAACCCCAGACCTCTCCATAAAAATCTTGTGTGACTTACTACTATACTAGATAGAGCTTGGCAAGAAAAAAAGTTGTCAATTTGTAACAGATAAATCTACAGATCAAGTGTCAAGTCTTTGAACGAAAAGTATCAATTCCATAAAACTTCAATTGAATTTTTTTTTGAAGCGTTAATTCTTCAGCGAAAAAAATGTATCACGTAGACAAAAAAGATCAACTTCTAGTGTTTAAATTTGTCTGAAAAAGATTTGCTATTTTATTCAGCGAAAATAAATGAAAACACTTTACTGAGTGAAAATCTGATTATTCTTTTAAATATAGTTAACAAATCTTTAATTAAATTCGTTGTAAGCTTAGTGGTAGTTTTACTAACTTTGCATAAGAGTTTAGCTCAAGAGTGCAACTATAACAAATACTCCACTAAAATTTAGCAAGATAGAAAAGAGAGAGAGATAAAAGAGCAATGAAGAAGGCTAAAAAAGGAGAAAGAGAAATAACACGAGGATTTTAATATCAATAATTCTACTTTTCGGTATTGTTGGTGTTTGCAAGAGTTTCAATTATTAGTCCAATATGAATAAAGGAGTAAAGCAAGGTATTAATACACAAAGCATTTAAACAAGGGCAAAAGATGCAAGCTTGGTTTAATTTTCAAAAGACCAGAAACATTATTGCAAAACTAGTCAAAACCTCATCAGAATGCAACAAAGGACGATCCAAAGAACATTTTCAAGGATTTTACAAAGTGTTTATGTGATTGAAAATTTTGAGGCATAATATGTACAATTGACATGATTGTCATATTATTAAATAATCACATATAATATTTTGGATTTATTCAAGGGTCAAAACTGAAAGAAACATGGTCAAATTACATATCAATAAATTATACAAAAAATTTGTAATTTTTAGCTATATTGAGCCAAAATTTCGACCATTTGGGCCTCCAAACAATTCAAAATCGATATGCATGAATTAAGATTGAATTTTGAATCAATATACAAGTTCTTGACTTTGAATAGGCTTGGTATGCACTTGCGCAACTAGGCTCTAAGGTCTTGCCAACCCCTTGACTCACATAAATCGTGCTCACCCAAATACATGATATAAGAGGGCGTTGGTCCCTTATATAATCAGCGATGCCCGAGTCCTGAATTCTGATCTTGTCAGTGACTCATCAAGGCTTTAAACTTTCCTGCCCGAGACTTAAACTCCTGACCAGACTCAATTAAGGAAGAGAGAAGAGAGAAGATGAACTCACCCAATGAGATGATGACACATGTCCTTCCGCTTCTCTGCATCTCAACTCCTTTTGAACTGGAGAGCTCAAATCAAACTCTAACCTCCTATTTCTTGAGAGTTAGGATGCAAGTAAAGTGCCAAACGAAAGAGGAGGGTAATCATGGCATCATGGTAATCATCAATTGATTTAAGGATCAAAGAATAAGCAATGAAACTCAAGTAAAAAAATCAACAACACTCAATGTAATAATTTAGGCCATCTAAAATCAAAAGAAGATGCTTGGCATGCTCTCCAGACCCTCATGATGTCAGGGGTATCCTTGATTTGGCTTGAAAGCAACTAATTTGGAGGTTCGATACCTAAGAGCCTTGCAGCACCTAATTGGAAATGTTTAAAGCTTAATTGAAGTCTAGAAAAGGCCCAATTTGCTAGCTCGAATGAAACATGAAACAACGAAGGAGATGTCAACATCAGCTTTTAACAATCATAGAAGCTTCTATTCCTCGAACAAATCTGCTGACCTCACTCTTGTACATGCAAAGGACACCTGAGGATTTTACAAGAGCCAATTGAATCAAAGCACACATATTGGTGTTGTGATGGCATCATCCAAGGGCATAAGCTTCTAAAATCAATGGTCAAGATTAAAGATGCTACTTGCAAGGTTGTTGGAGCTTCTAGAAGCACAATTGACGCCTATACACTGCACTAGAACCACTTGGAGCTTATAAATGCAACACAAAAGACCATACAAGATCAAGTGAAGAAGAAATGAATAAAAGAATAGAAAATCAGAAAATAAAAATCCTTTTGTAATAGCCAGTTAGATTGCCTATAAATACATGTAAAGAGATCAAATTCATGACATTTCTTCTGCCTAAAAAACCCAGAAGTAATTGATTCGTTTAACACTTACTAGGCCCTCCATATCACTATTTTCAAATCAAATCCAACTCACATCTCTTGGTGAGTGTTGCTTTAATCAAATTTTCAAGGCAGAGAAGGTCATTTGTTTGCTTTTGTATTAAATCATGTGTAAACTTGATGTTTTGTGAAATATAAATCAAATGAGAAAGCTTTGAATCCATTGATGTTTTGGAGTTAGTCTTGAAATAAAAATTAAATGCATGAAGCCTTCTTTGATGATCGAAAATAGTTGTATTAGTACTCTAAACTTGTTTATGATCTTCTTTTAAAATAAAATTGATTTTCCACCTTGCTGTGATGATCAAAGACCAGATCTAGCTCTTGATGCTTTTCTTGTTCTTAAATCCATTCTTACATTTTAAAATCTCTTTTCTGGTCCCATGATGTGCAAGAGGTAGATGAGAGTGATAAACAAGCTCAAAGAATCAAATCCTAGTACTAGGATCTCAAATCAAATCAAATTTGTGTAAATTAGAGTTAAAATGGCTCAAATAATCCAAATCAGAAACCTTCTTGTGAACTGATCTCTTTTATGCCTTCTTTACCCTCCCTCACTTGTAACACAGTGTATAGAAGTTTAAAATCAAGTTGTCAACCCTTGGAAATTAAGTTAAAGCTCTCTGACCCTTTGCTGGTTTTAATTCTCAAGCTGTCATAAATTTAATCTTTTTCTACAAGCCAAATCTTTGATCCAAATCAAGTTTTCTCTTATAAGTATGTAAAACATAGTTGTACAAACCTTCTAGATTTTTTCTGAAATTTTTAGACCAACAAAAATCAAATTAGGGCTAATTCAATATGGATTTTGAAAATAAGGCTGAAATAGGATTAAAATGTAAAAAATAGTTTTACTGATCCAAATGCAAAACTTTTTAATATAGAAATGTTTCTTTAGGCTTGTTTAACATAAATATAAGCTTAAAGCCTCATGTCAGACACCAAAAATTGATTTGTATCCACAAAAATCAAATCAGCCACAAATACTCTTTAAGTTTCATATTTGTACTGACACTGAAATAAAATCCTCCTTTTTGAATCATTTTCTCTTTGATTTGGAACTTCAATCTTGTACAAACTTGTACAGTTGTACTCCAACATGTTTACTTTGAAGTTTTAACCTCCAAACCATATGTTATTCATACAAATCTTAAAAAATTCAAGTTTAAAAATCAAATAAAATTCAAACAAAATGGTGTAAAAGTGTACAGAAACTTCGAGTCCCCTTTCGGAATCATATTTTTCTTTTTACCTCTTCAAGCCTTGATCCTTTTCAGTCTTTAAAAGAAGTGTATAAACTAAACAAATCAATCATCAAATTAGTTTTCATGCATTCAATTGTTTCTAGAGCTTAATAAGAACAAATTCAAGCCTCCAAAACCAATTATACTGTTATAAAAGGATAATGCAAGAAAAACAATGCAAATAAAGATAAAAAATATAATAAAAAACTAATGAAAATGAGGTATCTTCTTTATAAATAAAAATATGTTTCTTTTCATGAAAAATAAATAAATAAAGTGTAAAATTCCCTTTATGCATGTACGAATATTTTAAATAAAGCCTTAAAGCTACAATAAAATTCTATAAATCTCAAATAAAATAAAATAAAATTTCTTGCATTTAAGTTCATGTTTTTTCTCATAAAAGAACATAAATAAATAGAACCGTTGAAAAATTCCTCTTATGCATAAAAATAACGAAATGCTTGAAATAATACCTTTTATTGTGAATAAAATCATACAAATTTTATAAATCAAATGAAAGATTGAAACTTTCCCTTTTCATGTATGCTTTCTTGAAAAGAAAATCAAATAAATATTTTGCATATGTTAAAATATCTTTTATTATAAATTAAAAATCTCTTTCGTATTTTTTTTCTCATAAAAAGAAATAAACAAATAAAAGTGCTAAAAAGGGATTCCTATGCATATAGGATATTTTCCTTCAGAAAAGTTATAAAGTATAAATAAAATCATATAAATTCTATAAAACAAATATAAACTAAAAAAAAATATCTTTCATGTACATCTTTTCTGAAAAGAAAAGAAAATAAAAGTTTTACATGCATTAAAAGAATTTTAGTATAAATAAAGATATATTTTAATAAAAATACACATATACGAGCTTTTCTATGAAAACAAATAAATGTAAAATTGTGTGATTTTCAAAGAGGTTTCAAATATACCTCAAATAAAATCTTGAAAATATAAAAATGTGATCACGTTATATAAACTTCTCCCCTCTTTTTATGAAGCAAAAATACATTTTTCTTGAAACAAAAAATATTTTCCAAAAGACAAAAGGGAAATAAATAGATAAATGGAAACAAAGTCATGAAACTAAATCAAAAGAAACACGGACAAACAAATACCAAATAAAAATACATAAGTGAAACAACTAAGCAAGGAAACATTGGGTAAAAAATCAAAAGAGCTAGTAATATTTGAAGACTATTTCTTTTCTTAGAATCATTATGCCGTTTTGCATGTCGTTTTATATTGCTTAAGAATTATAGATACGATTGATATAATGGCTGAAGTAAATAATGACAGAACTTACGTCTAATCACAACATTGAACTCCAGAATCTCATTAGTTAAAATTAAAAGCATTGAATGATCGTGTGCACCAAATCACAAAGCATACACGCGCTTGAGATGACATGTCATTTTTTCAAAAATGCTTCTCTTTGTCTCTGAAAAAGCCGATTCATGAACCAATCGCCTTTTTCCCTTAAAAAATAAATGAGCACGAAAAAGAACGCTGATTTCAACCCCGACTTGATAATGAAATCAAGCCAATTCACTCTACAACAAAGTCAAATCAGTCCCCTACAACAAGATGGACTAACGAGAACCTTAAGCAAAAAAAAAAAAAACTAAAGCTTGAATGCTTGGTCACAATAGATCTTTGATAAAGGTTTGATAAAGAGCAAGTTTCTTGAAAGAAAATAATATGATTGGAACTATGGTTGTTATTCGAGCGAGTCAGGTTATATTGAACTCGGCTCGTGAATTATAAGAGCTAATTTGACTTAAATCACCAGTGTTGTTTCGAGCGAAAAATTCAGTTTGTATTCGATTCACGAAAAACTCATACCGACTTGTAACTCGTTAATTAACTCGAATTTACAATTCAGTTTGCTAAAATCTTATAAAATCTATCGTTTAACACAATAGACACGGAAGATTCGTGTGCAACCATTTTTGGTAAAATGCGTTAGAAATAAAAACTCCAGTTGGAAATCAAACCTAGACCTTTTACAAGAGGTCCAAGCGCCAAATCATTGAGCCATGAATGTGTTAAATTTATAAATATATATATATATATATATGTGTGTGTGTGTGTGTGTGTGTGTGTGTGTGTGTGTGTGTGTGTGTGTGTGTGAATGCAGCTATCGTGATATGCGTATTTAGCATTTCGAACTGCTACGCGTTTTTGGCTCGTTGGATTCTCTTGATGATACAGAGCGCTATTACGCAGGGGAGTTACAAAAAAAGAAATGGATCTCTCCATTAATTTGGGTTTTTGTCTCTCCGCCTTCATTTCCTTCCCCATCTCTCATCCTCTCTCGATATCTGGTGGAGCCGTGGAGCCCTCTCTCTACGCCTTTCTCTCTATCACTGGTGGAGCCCCCCATCTCTTCGTCTTTCTCTCGATTACTGGTGAGCCCCATCTCTTCGCCTTTCTCTTGATCGCTGGCGGAGCCCTCTCGTTTCTAATTTCATCAGAGTCATCATTTCTCCTCTCGTTTGTGTAGTCCACCCTATTCGATTTCTCCTTACACTCACGATACAGTTCTCTCGATATATTTATTTTGTGTTTAATGGGGAATTAAAGAGATGTTGAAAGTCACGTAACTAATAGCGGTGGGAACCTTTTGGGTTCAATAAAATTCATGTCCAAACTTGATTGGTTGCCAAAAAGATTGAACAATTCTAATGGAAATGTTGCATAGGAAAGCTTATTAGCCATTAGTATCCATTGAAACGAAACAACAATTCTGATGGAAAATTTGGTATATATTCTTATATTTTTCAATATTGTACAATTTCAATTATTTGCATCATATTTCTCTATTGAAATTAACCAAACGTGCAACATTGCTAGTATTAAAGATGGGCACTTTGAGATATGCTAACATCAAAGTAGCTGGCAGTACTTAAAATGTTTATTCATGTAACATCAAATTCATGTCTTATATACAATGAAATTATATCATATTTTTTGCTTTGTACTAAGTGATTTATCATGCATATAGTAGGTACTTCATAAATACAAGTGAATTGCTATGGCTGCTGTAATAGAGACTAATGATTCAATCACAATTTGGGACAATGATGAGTATGGAGTTGATGAGATTAATGAAGAAGATGTCGTTGGTTATGCTAGTGAAGAAGAAAACGTTGGAGTCAATGGATTTCTGGAGGAGAATATTGAATGTCCTGAGAATGTCAGACCTTTCATCGGTATGGAGTTTAGTAGTGTTGATGAAGCAGAATTTTTTTACAAATCATATGGTGGTAGACTTGGATTTAGTGTTCGGAGAAATACTCATACCAAGTCAAAGGCTGGAATTTCTTCTCTTAGAATGGTTTGTTCCAAGCAAGGTTTATCTAAAAGGCAAGAGCAAGATGAAATGGGGACAGAAGCTGATGGTAATGCTAATCTAGGGACACCACAAAAGGAAATGCCAAAGAAGAGGGATGGTTGCGGTGCTTACATTAGATTCAGGCGGCTTAAAAATGGAACTTGGCAAGTGAGTGCTTTTGTTGCTGAACACAATCACACTTTAATTGGCAGTCCATCAAAAAAAAGAAACCTAAGATCTCTCAAAGGCATGACTCTTGTTGAGAATCAAATTATAAAAGAGATGCGAGCTCAAAATGTGTCAGCTTCTCAAATATGGCACTATTTAGTAGAAAGGGCTGGTGGGGTACAAAATCTAACATATGGTAAGAAGGATGTGGGTAATATAATTGGTGAAGAAAATAAGAAATTAGTTGGTGTAGATGTTGAAACAACTTTGATTTATTTTTGCAAAAAGCAAGAGGAGGATCCTGAGTTCTTCTTTGCCATAGAACCCGATGAAAATGGGGTTGTCATGAACATACTTTGGATTGATGGTCGATCGAGACGAGCATATCAAGAATTTGGAGATGTGGTAACTTTCGACACGACATACAACACTAATAAATATTTTATGCCCCTAGGAGCGTTCATTGGGGCAAATCACCATTGGCATTCAATTTTCTATGGGTGTTGTCTTCTCAGAAATGAACAGGCCACGAACTTTGTTTGGTTGTTCAAAACTTGGAAGCAGGCAATGTACAACAAGGCACCGATTTCGATAATCACTGATCAAGATCCCGCTATGGCTGCTGCTATAAAGGAGATTTTTCCTAAAATTGTCCATAGACGTTGTCTTTGGCATGTAATGAGGAAGGCAAGACAAGAGTTGTTGGTGCACTACAGCTCAAAGGAGGGTTTCGAGAATGAGTTGAAAGCTATTATAAACCGAAGCTTGACAGTGGGTGATTTTGAAAGTTCGTGGGAGAAGATGCTTGACAAGTATGAAATGCACAACAATAGTCATCTCAAACTGATTTTTAATAAACGAGACGAATGGGTCCCCGTGTACTTTCGTGGTACATTTTTTGCTAATATGAAAACAACTCAAAGAAGTGAAGGAATGAATGCATTTATGAAATTATTAGTGGATAGTCATACTTGTATCTATCGATTTGTTCTACAGCTTGAAAAGTTGGTTCAAGGTATTTGGCAAAAGGAGAGTGATGAGAATTGTCGAGATATGATTGAAACCCCTCAATTATGGTCATGGAATAATATGGAGGTAGACGCCCGTCGAGTTTATATTAGAAACATCTTTGCTTTGTTTAAGAAGATTTTGAAGGAGAGTAGCAATGGTGTTGTTGTTGAAAATGAGAGAGACAAGTTGTATGAAGTTAAAATCACATGTCATCCATTTTTTTGCTAATTGGGCTCCTGAAACATACTTGATTTGTATTGATAAACTTGATGAAACTGTCTCATGTAGCTGCAAAGGTTTCAAATTTACTGGGTTGTTGTGTGCACATGCTATAAAGGTGATGCAACATGTCGGAATGCAAAATCTCCCATCTAAATATATTATTAAGCATTGGACAAAAGGTGCTAATGAAAATGTGAAAAGATCAATCAAAGAAACATGTATGAATAAGGGAGAGTCTACTCAGCTAGAGTCCATGAGGCATTCAGCCTTATATCCTAAATTCATGGAGATTCTTCATATGGCTACAAAATCTGGTGAAGCATTTGAATTAGTGAATGCTTCTCTTGATGAAATAAAGGCAAAGATTGTACCCATGGGAGTTTCAACAAACAATGCACAAAGCACTGGAGGACTTGCAACTGGAGTGAGAATTAGATGCCATACAACGGCTACTGCCATCTCAAGTCAACAGGAAATTTCACCAAGTGTTGAGTATACAGATCCTCCTTTGTCACAATGCAAAGGTAGGAAGAGACCACAACGACTCAAATCTTTTGTTGAACAAATTGCTCCCAAAAGAAGAACATGTAGCTATTGTAATGAGCAAGAGGGTCACAATTTACGAACCTGTCCCAAGGTAAAGTTATTGTCACTTCTATGTTTATGTAATCCTAGGCTGATAAATCAACCCCTTGCGTATTAATTCATCTTCTCTTTTGTAGCGCGTGGCGGATTGCAGTTAGAAGTTGTGACGATTGAAGGTATTTTTGTTATGCATATGTTACAACATAATATTTCAGTGCCTGATTTTTATGTTCTATTGTTATATAATCATTTTTATTGACTAAATATTTCTTTTGTATGCGTGCGGGGCCTTCAAGTCCTTTCCTCTACTGATGTGTTATTATGCAAAATATTTCTTGACTGGTGCTTGAATTCCCTTTTGTAACTGGATTAATTAATTGATGTGTTCATTAACATTAACATTAGCATGTTATTTTGTTTCTTTTTCTAAATCATTTTGTCACTGAATTAGTTAATGTCTTTATATTTTAGCATGTTGTTCTTGTTTACGTTTTAGTTTTCTTCTATATGTACTTTTTTGTAATCAGTTTTTTTTATCATATGTGCAACATTGACCTCCTAAGATCCACAAAATAGTATCTAAATTGTTCAAAATTTAACATCGCAGCTTATAATCTAACAAGCAATATATACATGAATTAAATCAGAAAACAATATATACATAAATTAAATTTATTCAGAAGACTTCATTTTTACAAAATAGCATCCAAATTGTTCAAATTTTAATATCACAGCTTACAATCTGACAAGAAAAATAATATCAACACTATCAATTTAAAAATGATTCAAATTTGAATATATGAGATAAGGTCAAAATCGTCATCTGATGCTTTTCTTCTTGCTGATATAACTTCTACTTATTCTGAGAGAGAGAGAAAAGAAATATTAGCATATCTCAAAGTGTACAATTTTAATACCAGTAATGTTAAACATACGTTTGTGATTGAATTCGACAGAGAAATATGATGCAAATAATTTGAAATTGTACAATATTGAAAAATATATACCAAATTTTCCATCAGAATTATTGTTTCGTTTCAATGGATACTGATGGCTAATAAGCTTTCTTATGCAACATTTCCATTAGAATTGTTCAATCTTTTTTGCAACCAATCAAGTTTGGACATGAATTTTATTGAACCCAAAAGGTTCCCACCGCTATCAGTTACGTGACTTTCAACATTTCTTTAATTCTCCATTAAACACAAAATAAATATATCGAGAGAACTGTATCGTGAGTGTAAGGAGAAACCGAATAGGGTGGACTACACAAACGAGAGGAGAAACAATGACTCTGATGAAATTTGAAACGAGAGGGCTCCGCCAGCGATCGAGAGAAAGGCGAAGAGATGGGGCTCACCAGTAATCGAGAGAAAGACGAAGAGATGGAGGCTCCACCAGTGATAGAGAGAAAGGCGTAGAGAGAAGGCTCCACGGCTCCACAGATATCGAGAGAGAGGATGAGAGATGGGGAAGGAAATGAAGGCAGAGAGAC
>CAXKVX010003587.1:0-22218 GCA_964058865.1 Eleocharis quinqueflora | reverse complement strand
CAGAGAAGATTTGAATCAAATCGTTATAGAATGAGGCAAGATTCAAGGAAAACTCAATTTCTTCACACTGATATGCTGATACCAAACTAATGCTATCAGAGCCAAGAGTCGGTCTGACAATAACAAACCTGAGCTGTGATCGTGTCTTCCCTTCTACCATGCTACTCTCCTCCTGCTTCAAGGTGGCTTGAACTAGCCCGTAGTCCTCTTCAGGTGGTGATGCATTGTGAGTAACAGTGTTATCAAGAGTATCAATTGCCAGATCGTCGATTTGCTCACTAGTGTCAGTATCATTTACGACCTCAACAGCTAGCTCCTGGAAGCCGTATAGAGGTTGATCTTCATAGGGGTGTGAAATCTTATCAACAATGTGATCTGCCTCAGCATCAATCGACGGGATTTGGGTCTGAATAAGGCGGATTAGCTCGGTCTGGTTGTGCTGTTTGTGTTGTCTCGTTGCTGCCTGATCGAGATGATTCGATCTGTCACCTATCTGAGACGAATGTTGCTTCATCTTCCACATCGTTATTAGCTGCCTTAGCTGATCCCATTGTTCTTCAATTGATTGACTCGGCTCAGAAACGATCTCAACCGACGTATCTGCAGACTCGATTTCACTGAACGTGGCCAGAACATCCTCAACGAACTCTGACCATGGTACATCAGGATGTTGATAATGGTAAGTATCAAACCACTCAGCTGCCTCTCCAGAGAATCGCATCGTTCCGAGCTTAACCTTGTATCTCTCTGATGTCTCGTAGTAGGCAAAGTAGGAAACACAACTTGCCAGCCACTCCTTTGGTTTCGTGCCATCGAATGAAGGAAGTGGAATAGGGGGTAAGTATCTATCACGGCGAGAAACAGATCGCAACATGATTCAATGGTAGAAGAAGGTTCTGTCGATGAAAATGGAAATTGCTGCCCCAGATGAGATCTTTTGAGGCTCTGATACCACTTGCAACGATCCTAATGGATCGATTGCTGGAAATCAGGATTTAAATGGAAATTAAAATGAAAAATGGAGAAATTTGAGAGAGACAGAGAGAAAAGTGATACAAAGGGAGCTAAGCAAGCTTCCCATTCTATTTCATTCAACAATTTCAACATACCGACTAATTTGCTCTTGCTGCCTTAATATAGAGGCAGAAGGGATACAATTGTGATTAAACGAAAGATTTGGGTAGATATGCAAAAGTGACATAACTAACTGAAACAAACTCAGTTTTTATTTGCTGCTTTCTTCTCCATTTGTGGCATTGAAGGACAACTCCAGTTATATCCTTTAACACTTATATGAGCCCGATACACATCCAATGGTCAGGATTTCTTGCTGATTTCATATCGTAACAGTATTATCATAGCAGTATCGGAACTCGCCGTTTAATTGACGATTTGATGGTTAGTAAATCAAAGAAGAAGAAATAGTTCGGTTTAAAAGGCCCTTTACAGCCGACGCTGCGTGGGTGCAGCGGTTAAAAGCATGACCCCCGCCAAGTTCTCTCTGGAGGAAAACTAGGGATCAGGTGCCTTCGGAGGGAAGGTCATTATTTATTTATTTATTTAAAAAGGCCCTTTACATCAATAGCCAGTAGTTATGGATGCAATCAGATCAGATATTTATTCAATTATTCGAATTTGAATTTTAACAGATATTAGATATTTAAATTCAGATACTTTCGAATACGAGTATGAATACGAATACAGGTAATTATTTGGATTGGAAACTTCTAGATTTTCAGATATCCGTCAAATATGAAGTCCAAATTCATTGTATTTATGTTTCTTTTCATAGCTATGTAAGTTAATTATTTAATTATTTCTTTTATCGATAATATTAGAAAAAATAAATTATAAAAATACTACTTGTTGCAACATTTTAATTATTCCATTAAATTTCTTTTATAATATAATTTGAATTAATTTTATTATTGAATAATGATATATTAATTATATTATATTTTTTAATGTAATGATTTCATTTAATTATCTGAACTATATCTGTATTTGCATTCGTATTCGTTTATTATTCAATTTGTATCTATATCTGTTTATCATCTGATCTGTATTCCTATCTGAAACTATTCGATTCTGTATTCGTATCTGAAAAATAATAATGAATATGAATACGATAAATCGATAACGTTGTTATCCGTCTGTACGTATTCGATCTGTTTGCATCCCTACTTGTCCAATCAACAATAGATAACTCGCATATAATTATAATTATATCCCCTCAAGGGAAAAGAAAATCGAGTGTTAAGGTCATCCACGTCATCAAGATTTTTTACACCAGCTTGATCAAATCTCATGGTCTTGCTTCATCGGGATAGTCCCGGTGTTTGTGATATGGTTATTAGTCGAATTAAGATCTACCGCACGGTAAGTGACAAGCAGTAAATATGGGTCGTTCGATCTGTATTGAAATTTGTGCTTAGTAAAAATTCAATTCCTCTTGAATTACATCACGGCATGTCGTTTTTTTACCGCACAACAAATTCTGACCGATCGTTTCGTGTTGCGCGTTAGAGGATAAACTTTCTTATTAGTCGGGCTTAATTCTTTGATCATTTAGACCCCTTAATTTGCTCCATCATTTTATAACCTAGAGCTGTAATGGATTGCTGTTCAGGATCTATATCTGCTGTCATTATTGTGATGGCACCGTGTGTCATAGTTTTAATTCCAACCGTTGTTTTAGTTTTCAACGGTCGTGATGTGATTTAGGGAGTGTATTGTTTTTGTGGGGTCCACTGACAGTGACTCAATGACACGGTTATGCCATAATTTTAATGACACAGCTGATACGAATCTATGATATTCACACCACAAAATTTGTTATCAATACCACATTTAATTATTTTAATTAATGACAAATTTACTCCTTAATTAATGACAAATTTACTTCTTCGGCCGAAGTGCAAATTTGTTTACATTAGTCATACTCGATATATGTGATGTGATTTAATGTTATTTTTTGTAGAAAGTGATGTCATTTATTGATTTTTCAACAAAACGTCAAATATTAGGCGACAAGTCCTACATATGTTTTTTATACAGAATTTTCATTAGCTCCGGCATTTATATCAAAAACATTTTTTTACAGAATTTAGGTTAGCTCCGGCATTTATGTCAAAAACATATTAGGCAACCAATCCTACATTTTTTTAATGGGTATTAGATAGAGAACTAGCTCTTAGTCTAGTGGAACGAGATTTTCTGTCGCGCAACACATTCAGTGCATACGATTTGAATCGTCTGATTACGTCAAAATTCGTATTTTCTCAAATTTATAATATCCAGCCCTCATGAATCAAATCTGATACGTTCGTTGCCTACAACGCAGAAAATCTATAGCAGTCCTTGTTGTCGCGTAGTAGAGGATAGGCTTCCTAGCCTAATGACTCAGAGCAACGACCTATTTATGAAAAGTCTTGAATTCGAAATACAGATAGGAGTTCAAATTTAGATAGCTTGACTCTCATCTTTCTCTAAAAAAATATGTATTAGATAAACACACACAAAAATTAAGATCGCAGTTCAATATAATAAGTTATTTTTTTGTTATTATCAAAATTATCAAGATATATTTCCACTCAATATTAGATAGATTATTTTCGAGATAGAAATATAGCGAGCACCCACTTGTTGTTCATCTATTTGCTTTTTTTATATATTAGTTGCAATCATGTTTCTGTCAAATAAAATTATGTAAATACCAGTTATCAAAGATAAGAAGTTCATCCGTTGTGTCCAGCGACAGATTCAGAGGCTCAATCAAAATTGGGCACAACTAAACCCACTGATGATGTTGAGATTAAGCTAAAGCACACATTCATACATTTGAAGTCTATTTTTTTATTACAAATATTGACACAAACTCGTTACATTTTGTATTTTCTGAAAATCAAAGGTCAGAACTTGTTTAGGTTGTCCCAACATAGATCTGCTTCTGTTTGTGTGTGGATTTGTATATGAATAGTTAAATTTTAATTATTGTAAATTTTCAGTTGATAAATATATCAATTAACTGGCATATTAAAAAGTGAACGAATGAATTGGCAATAAATTGTATGAACAATCGGATGTACCCATCTGATACGGTCTAACTACCATTAGCCCGTCTCGTCTAGGTGGTTGTGTTATGTTATGCTCAAATGGCCATTCATAATGATTGTCTTGTCTTTCTTTAATGGGAGAGATGAGATTTATGTATTTGTGATGGTATGAGATAGAAGATGATCTATTTTTTGTTTTACCAGCCTTTATATAGAGTTCAAGCTGGTGGTTTCTGAGATAACTACCTACGAGCTATTTTAGTGAGAATATGTTTGCATATGCTACTTTAGTGGAGATAGCGTGTCATAACTACTCGTAACCACTTCATAAGGCCGATTGAAAATCTTATTCGGATAGTTCCCAAATGGCGTGTTTTGTCTGCATATCCGGGAAGTCGATTGACCATTCAGGTGTTAATCGGCTAACGTGTCCCTTCTGCTATTCGGGAAGTTATTGCAAAGCCGCACTTAGGTCATCGGTAAAAGGGCCTATCATTTGCCCCCCAAGCCTGTAATAGTGTTCGAAGGCATATTATAGGCTTTAGAGAGTCATCGGTAATCTTCTCGGGAAGTTTTATATCTCCCGAAATATCATATCATTTTACCTTTCTTTGAATGTGCTCGAAGAGCTTTCAGAAGTTTTTAGAAGCCGAGATCATTATAGAGGGATGTTATTCGGGAGGTTTTTATAGTTAGCCATTTTATTCTTCTTTACTCATGTTTGAGTTTTTCATAGGTCCGGACATAATATTGCTTTTTTATTTAAATGGCATATTATTTGCCCCTCAAGCCTGCGATGTCATCTACGAATGCATTGAAGGCTTAATGGAATGCTTACTACTTTGGTACTTTATGGCATCAAATTTGGACTCTCCCTCATCCGGATAATGCTATGTTTCCGGAGTGGTTTGACATATTATTTGCTCCCCAAGCGATGACTTATGCGGATGCATCAGAGGCTTCGAGAAAGGCAATCTTATCTTGGTCGGGCAACATTATGTGCTTATGGTGAAATACATTCATCGATTAGTATGATCCGGGTAGTTGTAAAAACTTTAGTTCGTGAAATTTGGATGTTTCATCTTGCCCGGTTCCTTTCAGCTTCTAGTTCTTTCAACCCGGATGGTTATCAGTGATAAATACTTCCGAGTACTAATTTTATTTGACCATTCCATGAATTTATTTAGAGTTGCTCGACTAGCTATTTGTTAGTCGAATGAATTTTACTCGGTCGGCTACGAACAGTCGTCCAGATGCGTATGTGTGGTACATTTTGAAATATTGTTGCATTTTGATCTAGAGTACCCGAATAAGAGTGATACACGATGTACTAGAACAAATTGTTGGACTTAGATTGTTTATATAATCCGTAGACTTTGTTCAGGTCATTTTTTGTGATATTCGAGTACTTTAGTATGCGGGTAACATCATTTTCCTTTTTGTTGATCTTGTAGATACTAAGGAAGAATGATGGAGGCAACTGTTTGGCATGCAGGCTATCCTCCAGATTTTGAGTTTGAGAGCATTTTTGTTGTTTTACTAATCCAGGCGACTCTCTCTATCAAAAATATTTTGTTGTCGGGAGGTGTCTCCCCAAAATAATTCAGGACTTGTCCCTGTATTATCCTTTGTTCGGAAAGTATCTTTTCGTTTTGTTCTTGGACAAGTTGGGTTTACTCCCGCATTTTATCCTACTCGAGAGCTTTTTGGATTTCGATGAAGTTTTCAGGTTACTTTTGTTATGATGGACATAATTGTCTTTGTTTTTGTCCGGGTCTCACCCCGTAGGTGTATTTAGTCGGGTCCTACCCCGTGAGTTTCTTTTTCGTTGCGAAAGTGAATCCTCCCCTCACACTAACGTCTATTTATTTTTCTGATCTCATCCCGTGGGTTTTCTTATAATTCGGGTCCCATCCCGTGAAATTTCTTAGTAAATTGCTTTTGGATCTTACTCGGTTCGGAAGTAATTACGTTAGGCATGATTCGGGTCTTACCCCGTGAGTTTCTTAATTCGGGTCTCACCCCGTATAGTGAGTTTCTTAGTTCGGATCTCACTCCGTATTGTGAGTTTCTTACTTTCTTTTGATCGGGTCTCGCCCCGTGTCTGAATTAGCATCAGATTATCTGAATTAGCCTCTGTTTTCATTGTTCTGTTGTATTGTGGTGATCTTAAGAGCTTTAAATTTGTCAGCTGTCTTAATAATTCTCTTATGTACTTTCTAAACTTGTCATGCTATCTCTGAAATAATGAATGAAGTATCTATGAGCAAATGTCATATGCAAAGGTCCCTCACCCACAAATCAAAGAATTATTAATCTAATTAAATCTCTCAGCTTACCCTTGAACGAGGGAGTGAGAGAAATATAAAATGTGGTCAACTAAAGTATCCTTTTAAATGCTTCTAGAGCCTATTGAATGCATTTTTGTTTCCCAAACATGCATATCAAAGATACAAGTGTTAGGAATATAGGTCGGAGATATCGTTAGGTGCGAATTATGTAGTTGATTATCAATGTAATGAGGATAGGAGATATTAGAGGAGATTAGAGTTGGAGATGTTTAGGAAAATAGTTGAATCAATGCTATAAATAGACCATTGCATTTGTAATCAAAACATAAGATCAATACAATTCATTTCTCTCATTTCCCCTCTTTACAAATTCTATTATGGTATCAGAGCTCTAGAATTAGGTTTGCGCCTATTCCAGAAATAATGTTTCTATTCCCACCTTATTCTACACAATAAATCAATTTCTACAGCAATTTTAGAATAAACTTGTTCTATTCTACTCATTCTGAGAATAAGTCTTCCTATTCTTCTCTATTCTCAAATCTAATCTCCTATTCTTATCTCCATTCTACCACTATTCTGAAAATTTTCAAGAACAAGATCGTCATCGTCGAAGGTCAATCTTTGTTTCGACTATTGTGCCAAGAGCTTCATCTTTTCACCAGGTCGCATATCACATGTCAGATCGAGACAGATGCGCAATGCTAACCCGATCGAAGCACTCCATGCTTGCTTCATCTTCTCAGATCAGTTGTCGGTGCTGTGCTCAAATCGACACTGACCAGATCAGATCAAATGCAAGGCACACACACGGAGCACTACTCGACACCATCGTCGATCACAGAACTGTCGTCTTCAAGATCCAGATCGCTGCTGAGACAAGAATCAAGAGCAACAAGACGAAATCAATCGGTTCACGATCAAGAACTATCAGTTCCGCTCATCTCCCTGGCACAGGTCGTAAGAACAGTGCCAGATCGAATCATCGAGAGCAACACCATCACCTTCCCTGCTCAGATCGAGAGCAACACCAAGATCAAGAATACAAGAGCCATTTCCAACTGTCAGATTGCATGACCAGTGCACATCTTTGCTGCGCCGCCGCAGAGCCGTCGCCTCGCCACTGCCACCAGTCCCGTCAGACCAGAGACGAATCAAGATCTCGGATTCGCGATGTCAGAGGGTTCCAGCGTGGCGGTGTCATCTTTGGAGAAATCGACAGCTGCATCGAGCAGATCTGGCGGCGGAGTGACAGCACACTCGTATATCAACGATCTCATGTGTACAGGCCGGTGCCGAGACCTGGTCCGACGAGCGACGGAGGACTCGTACCTGGCTCTGAAGGAGCTGGTCGAAAAGAGCCAGAAAGGGGATGAGCTCGGACAGCAACGCTCCGATTCTGAGAAGAAGATCGATTTCTCAAGTTTCACAGCCATTATTGGAGATTTCTCCTGAACTCGCGAAGGAAGAGAAGACACCTTTTTTTTTCTTCGTTCGATTTCTGATCTATTTTGCTTGTCGGGCCGGGCCTCAGTGGTGTTGTTGAAGACATCGAAGAAAAAAAAAGTACTAGGAACCCGGTCCAAATTTGTTTGTCTGGTTGGGCCTCAATGAGCCCAGATATTTCATAAACAAACTCGTGGCAGTTGCCACCTAGAATTCTCCTGAAATGAGCCAAGATTGTCACATCCAACCTTTTTTCAGAAACACCCCTAATTCAATTCAAATTACAATTGAAGCCAAATCAAAATGAGCTCCACTCTTTTTTTTTTTTTTAAGTACCATTGAGCCAAAAGAGCCAATGAGTCAAATAGCCATTGAGCCAAAAGAGCCAATGAGATTTTTTTTTTTTGTTCAAGAAGACTCAAACGAGCATCTATGAACACATCTTGAGCCAAAAGAGCTCATTCTCTCTTTCTTCTTGGAGACTCAACATATAATTTGGCGATTCAAGATTGTGCTATCAAGGCATTTGCAAGGCAAGCTCAACATGCGTACCGCACGATGAGCTTGAGGGGGATGTTAGGAATATAGGTTGAAGATATCGTTAGATGCAAATTATGTAGTTGATTATCAATGTAATGAGGATAGAAAATATTAGAGGAGATTAGAATTAGAGATGTTTAGAATAATAGTTGAATCAATGCTATAAATAGACCATTGTATTTGTAATCAAAACATAACATCAATACAATTCATTTCTCTCATTTCCTCTCTTTGCAAATTCTATTAACAAGGCCACAATATAAACGAAGAGGTATCTACCAAGCTCTTTGCTATCAGTTTAAGGCTTTGATCTCCGGGAGATTTGAAAACGATTCTCTTCTCTCTCTCTCTCTTTTTTTATTTTTTTTATTTATGGTCGAATGCAACCACACGACGGAGACATTTGTGCTCCTGTTGGACACGTGCGACAAGCACGTGAAGCAGTCTCAAAATCATTGAGAACAACTCCGACGGAGAGCTGTTTGAGATGCACAGCACGCGTCATGTGTGCTTAGCAGTAATATCTTTGATTCTAGTCAGTTTGGTTGACTCGCTTTTTAGTGTATTTTTTAACCAATCCAACACTATTAGATTGTACTATAATTAGGCCAGTATAGGACATGATGGGGAAGTTACCCTTAACTTTGATGCAAGAATGATATTGCATACGAAAATTAGTTTGGAGTAAACCGATCTAGCGTGCTTTCTACTTTTGGTCGAGGATGTTTCTCACGGTCGGTCGCTAATACGATCTAACTACCATTAGCTCGTCTCGTCTAGGTGGTTGTGTTATGTTATGCTTTAATGGTCATTCATAATGATGGTCTTATTTTTCTCTCATGGAAGAGATGAGATTTATGTATTTGTGATGATATGAGATAAAAGATGATATCTTTTTTGTTTTATCAGTCTTTATATAGGGTTCAAATTAGTGGTTTCTAAGTTAACTATCTACGAGCTATTTTAGTCTTTATATATGGTTCAAATTAGTAGTTTCTGAGTTAACTATCTACGAGCTATTTTAGTGAGGATATGTTTGCATATGCAACTTTAGTGAAGAGAGCGTGTCATAACTACTCGTAACCACTTCATAAGGCTGGTTGATAATCTTATTCTGATAGTTCGCAAATGACGTGTTTTGTCTGCATATTCGAGAAGTCGATTGACCATTCGGGTGTTAATCGACTAATGTGTTCCTTCTGCTATTCAGAAAATTATAACAAAACTGCACTTAGACCATCGATAAAAGGACCTATCACCATCCAACATGTACATTTATTTTAAAACAAAATAGATGATTTCAGATGCTTTACATAGATAAATCCGAGAGGAAGAGATGTACCAATACTAGAGACAAGATATGTGTTAGGTGATCCGGACAAAAGGTCCTAAAATCATGGCCAAATCTCTTAGAAAGCAATTCTTATGGCCTCCACCTCCTTCACAAATCCCCCTCTATCCGAATATGCTTTACTAAAATCATGCTTGCTTCGATCCGATCGTTACGAATTAATCGATCAATGCAAACAGTTGTGATTTGATTAAAAAAGGAAGTGTTTTGACCGTTAGATAAATTTTAAACAGTTCAGATCAAAACAAACAGTGAACGAGAAGGAATATACAAGCAGCATATTTGATCCCCCACCCCCCAGTAGCACTGAAGAAAATCACATATATGAGACAAAATTGTCCCCGGTACGAATTAGAAGTTGGTACAAACCGGATCGGATCTATGGTCGATTGGTCGTGTAAACCAACACGGCAATGCTACGGGATTTCAAGATATTTCACGAGTTTCCTTTCCAACAAAAAAAAAATTATTGCTTATTTAGATTTCATCCTTCTTAAACTTATTTATTTCCTCGGATTCCTTGACACTTCTTATGGAAAATGGTTTCGTAGAATTGTAAGATAAAAGGTTTGATCCACACAGCGGTGGAGTTATCAATAAAAAATTATGGTTAACTGTTCTGGGTTTTTCCACCCAAAATTCTATATTTATATACAATTCAAAGTAAAATATTTAAATACTTTAAATTCATCCTTGTAATTTGAAACTTCATTCATATTGATTCTCATATTTTATTAAGTGTTTTTTTTTATATTTGCCCTCATATTTTAGAAGCATGGCGTTGATATGATTCCAAAAGTTTGCTACAAAACATCTTGACATGTCTCAATTATTTATGATGTTCTTTTTATATGCTTCAAAATTCCAACATAACATGTTGCATGCTTTAGATTTTATGCGAAGACAACATTACCGTTAAATCCAAAGCAACAGAATTAATCTAAATAGAACCAATGTCTTAAAGATGTTCAGTCAAGAACTCCTTGCTTCGATTTAAATAAGAAAACAGACGTAAGTTTCTTGGGGTGGGGGGGTAGTTACTGACCATTGGTCAATTGATAATCTTTGGCATGGGCTGATTTATTTATGGACAAGTTCGGAGAAGTGATTGAGTTTGATTTTTAAAAAACGCAAAATTTAGTATATTTTTATTTATTTTTGTAGTGAAAAATAGATTTTTAATAATATTTGCTTGAATTTTAATGGATTTTTACTCGATCTTAATCTCAACTTAAGTGTTCCGACTTAATTGTGCCTGGGCTTAACTCGGCCTCTGAATACGCCACTGATCTTTGGATATTATCAGTGGCAGATTCAAAATTTTCGTGAGAAAAAGACAAGATTTATAAAAAAAATTGTTAGAGAGTAAAATGAGACACATTTTCAAATTATAAGTATATTTTTTTTTTAAAATTGACGAATTCGATATATTTTGAGAAATTCGCTCCTGACTAATATATCAAAAGTTTCAAAAGATATGGTGCAAATACTAATTTCCAAAGGGGTTTATCTGAAAAGATTCATTTTTTGCTTCCATTCCGGAAAGTCCGGAAGAACATTCAGACCAGACATCAGATTCCATTGTTGCTTTCATGCAAATTGGGACAAGAGAAACAACAAGCCCACATCTAGGCCCACTAGGCCCATGAACCTTTTTCAAGACTAGGCCGAAATATTTTATCAACACAAATTTGGTGGTTGTACAGGACCAACCAATATCCAGGCCCAGGTACCAGAATAACCATTTTTATTAAATGGAAATGGAATAGATTAAGCGATTCTATGATGAAGCTTCACGCCGAGCAAACACAAATTGTAGTTGGAGGTTAAAAGTTAACACTATTGATTTTGAATGAATTTTGGGTAGGGACGTAGGGTTAGGGGTGCAAACGGATCGGATACGAATGGATAATAGCGTTATCGTATCCGTATTCGCTATTATTTTTCGAATACAGATACGAATTCGGATAGTTATGGATACGGATTGGATGATAAATGGATCCGGATATGAATCGGATAATAAACGAATATAGATACAAATACGGATATAATTCGGATAATTAAATGTAATGAGTACATTATGATAAAATCGTTAATATATCATTATTCAATAATAAAATTATTTTAAATTATATTATAAAATAAATTTAATGAAATAATTAAAATGTTGAAATGAGCAGTGTCTTTATAATTTATTTTTCTAATACTATAAATAATTGAAACAATTAAATAATTAATTTACTTAGCTAAAAAAAACATAAATACAATGAACTTGGGCTGACATATTTACCGGATATCCGAAAGTTCTGGATTCGAATAATTATCCGAATCCGTATCCGTATCCGTATCCGGTTCAAAATTCGAAACCGTATCCGTATCCGTATTCGAAAATATCCGAATATCCGATATCCGTTAAAATCCGAATTCAAATCCGAATAATCGAATAAATATCCGATGCGGTTGCACCCTACGTAGCGTGCAGTGTATAACAACAAAATTTTAATAATAAATATCATCTCTTTATGAAGCAATACCAGCTCAGTTTTAGTGAAACTGTGAAAGAGACCCAAAGTTTTCTGTTTAATAAATTCTTAATTTGAAGAACTACAATATATATAAGTATATAACCATTTCTGACCCACTAAACAAATCCCACCAATAGTTCAATTGATCTTTGATAGATGATAAAAAAATCCACAAAACGCAACTGTTAAGGACCTCTGATAGTTTTTGTTCTGACTTCTGACAAATGTTTTTTTCTGTAAGGCCAGAAGAAACAAGATTAGAATAATGTCATGTGACAATTCAGGTTTTAGGGTGCATTGTGAGGTCATTAAGTCCATCTTTTTAGGGAATATTAAATTAACTAATTAAAACAACATGAAAACTATTGAGGGGTTCCCTCAGACATCAGCGTCACCAACTTGATTTAAATAAATAAAGGAAAGGTGGAGATTAGGCTCGTGATGGGTCCGTGCGGCTTGACCCAAATCTCAAGGGACTTGACTCCAAGGCGTGCTCGCTTTTTAACGGAAAATTTTCATAGAGGGTCAAGCACCAAAGAATTTCAACAGATAGGATCAGAGCCATCCAAATAATTGCACAGAGGGTCAAGGACGCGACTATTAGTCGCGCCCCTAAGTTATTCGATTTATTTTGCTGAATTCAAAGCAGTTTGCAGTGCATTAACGAACTGTGAGCCCTACATGTCAGGGGCGCGACTAATACATGCGCCAATGACATTCTGTGCATTTTTTTCTATTTAAACACATTTTAATAATTATATTAAAATAGTAATTTTAAATGCACTTATTATATTTATTATTAGATGTGATAATATATTAAATATAATTAGAGAAATGCTATTATGCTTTGCAAAGCACGTGCTTTGAAATTGTGGATCATTGGATCTTCAATCATCATGTGCGCACGAATCACAGAGCGTGATCCAATGGTCCACAATTTCAAAGCACGTGCTTTGCAAAGCATAATAGCATTTCTCAATATAATTATTATATATTTAATATAAGTAATGATATATTTTTTTATATAAGTAATGATATTTTTAATTAAGTAATGATATATTTAATATAAGTAATGATATATTTAATTAAGTAATAATATATTTAATATAAGTAATAATATTATATTAAATATTATATTAAATATATTATTACTTATACTTAATATTATATTAAATATATTATTACTTATACTTAATAAATATATTATTACTTATATTAAATATATTATTACTTAATTAAATATATCATTACTTATATTAAATATATAATAATTATATTTAATATATTATCACATCTATTCATAATAAATATAATAAGTGCATTTAAAATTACTATTTTAATATAATTATTAAAATGTGTATAAATAGAAAAAAAAATGCACAGAATGTCAGGGACGCATGTATTAGTCGCGCCCCTGACATGTAGGGCCCACAGTTCGTTAATGCAGTGCAAACTGCCTTGAATTCAGCAAAATAAATCGAATAACTTAGTCGCGCTCTTGGCCCTCTGTGCAATTATTAGGGTGCCTCTGGCCCTATCTGTTGAAATTCTTTGCTGCTTGGCCCTCTATGAAAATTTTCCCTTTTTGACATAGGTGGTGGATCCAATATGTTGTTGGAAGCGGATTCTCTGTCACGCAGCAGTAACGGACGTTCAAGATTCTCTGCGTTGTAGGTTACGGACGGTTCAGATTTAATTTAGAGAAGTCTGATATTATAAAATTTAGCTTGCACGAATCTCGATGCAAATCAAAGACTGAAATTTACCGCACATCACGCACAGTATTTGTGCTGCGCGGTAGAAGATCTCATTCCATATGTTGTTAGCCCCGTTTTTTTTTCTTCTCAGGGGTAGATAACAAATACAATCGAGTGTTTTCCTTGCATGTGCTAATCTTATGTTGCTAGTGATTGTTACAAAGGGAATTTTTTTTCCTTGAAGAGCGCTAACTGCATGCCTTTATTGATTACAGAAAATAAAAGTAGACTTGCTTTTCCTGAATTTCATCAATTTCTTTTCATTCCGGTCAGCATAGTAATTATTTCATTGTATTGTAGAAGGAAGATAACTTTATTTTTACCTCTGCTTAGGTCAAATTTTACCAGAATTTTTTAGCTAACATGATCATTTTGTCATTGCCCTGATTTTTTTTACCACATTGTTTGGTAATTACAAAATGATTACATATGAGTGGACTCTCTCACCATTTGATGATAGATTTTTTTAAAGAATTTATAGTTATTTTAATTGAAATAAACATATTAGTTATACATTAATAGTATATTCTAATTTTTTTTATTTCCAACAAAACTTTTTTAATCTACTTTATAATAAAATCTACCGGAAATTAAAAAACTCAAAACAATCTCAATGTTGACAAGAGAGGTTCATTCATGATGTAAACAGACTTCTGAAGAAGAGAAAAAAAAGAAGGAAAAAAGAAATGGAAAAGATTGTAATACAATTTTGTTGAAAATGTTGTGAGAAAGAGAAAAAGAAACTATGTTCTATTGTGTGAGCTTGTAAAAATATAAAACTTTGACAACTTGGTGGACCTGTTTTGAAGTTGAGGAGGAATATAAGGCATACGCTTCTGTGTGTTTCTAGTTCATTTATTGATTTTAATAAATGATGTAGATTTAGAAACGTCATAAATACACGTAAAAATAGATTCATTATATTCTCTTTCTTTGAAGTTAAGATGATATACAGACAATGATTTTTTTTTTACAATTTATTTAACAAAAGAGATTAGCCGTTAGCGGAAGCAAAACTGAAGGAGTTAGGTTTGCTTAGAATCTACACTTGTATCATTAGTTTGATCTTCTTCTATGGTCGCTATCATCACATCTAATAATCAAGGTTTTGGGACAATTAGACAAATGAGGCGCGCTAAATGTAGGTTTTTACAAAGAACAAGATGCCTTCTGGTAAAGTTTGGGGCACTGAATTTAAGTAGGCCTCTAGACCGTGCGTTTGTAAGGCATGTACACACTTGCTTGCATGATGCTTTTTGTTTTTTTATTTTTTTATTTTCGTGTTGTTTCGTAAAGTTGATAGTCATAATTAATCATCTTCGGCTAAAGTTAAATATATGTTTATTTGATAGTCATAATTAATTAAGTTAACTCTGTTTTGTGTCGTTGCTTGATTTTGAAATGAAGTTTTCGAGTACTAAATTTTCAGTTGGATCCAACAAATTATAGCTTAAATTTAGAAAGGTGCCGCTGCTTAATTTCAAACTGGACTATTAACTGCTTAATTTCAATAAGTGTGCCGCTGCTTAATTTTGGTCTGAATCCGCCTCTGCCCTTGAGGTGTGATGTATGAAAGAACAATTCCAAAAGCTCTCAATTTTCATATGCCTCTCCCTGAAAAAAGTAATAGATCTTGCTCCTCTCTGACGGAAACTTTGGATCCGTCCCTGCATATGTTGAGCGATTTCATATCAATTAACCACCATTTATTTTTCAAAATGTAACGAGCATTATAAAAAAATTTGCTTCAGACATTCAGTGCCCATTTACAATTTTCACAACAACATCATAATAATATAGTAAATTAGTAATGTGTATATTTGAATTGATGACTTTATAATTCTCTATTAACAAATGATTGACCTCTATCTATTTTATAATTAAATTTTGCATCCGACCTCTGCGTTGGGAATTATACGGATCATTAAGCGTGTTATCACTATCATCATCGTCTTTGTCTACGTCTACGTCGTCGTCGTCGTCGTCGTTATCATCTTATCAAATTTGAATCAAGATGTTATCAGATTCGTGAGATGAACTTCTTATACTGACAAGGGAGCTTTTTTTCTTTTTTCTTTTTTCTTTTTTCTTTTTTCTTTTTTCTTTTGTCTTTTTGTTTTTTGTTTTCTGTTTTTTTTATAGAAAAGTTGGCAGACAAAAAATAATAGCATCAAGCCAACGCAGAGTCTAAAACAGAACCCTTCCGATCAAACAGCTTTTCCGTCGTACTAAAACATAAGTATTTTTATTTGGGAGCTCATACGTAGATATCATATTTGATACCGACTATTGATATTGATTTTATTATGCACATTTAGTTAAGTTATCGTGCACATTATTTGAGTTATTATGCATGTTATTTTTTGTAATGAAATAGTTATACATGTTATCGATTTTATTATGCCTAGTTGAGTTATCGTGCACATTATTTGAGTTATTATGCATGTTATTTTTTATAATGAAATAGTTATACATGTTATTTTTTGTACTGAAATAATTATGATATAACATGCATAATAACTCAAATAATGTGTACGATAACTTAACTAAAGATGCATAATAAAATCAGTATAGATAATTGTTATCAAATGTGATATCTACGGAACATTATCCGACAAATTTATTGCGCTGCTATGATTTCATTTTAGCACTTTCCACGTTTCTTTTGTCAATAACTTCCGCAAAATCAACATAGATCTTTTTTAAAAAGAATATTAAAAAATGCAAATAGCTTTTACGTACATAAATATTCAAAATTATATCAAATTTTTAAATCTCATATAAAAAAGAATCTTTCATTCTCAATGTTTCATCTTTGATTCCTTACATTAGTTATCACTGTCATGTGTCATTTTTTTGTCTTTTTTGTGCTTTGATTTTTGTTTGGAACTAATAATTTGTGTAGAAAACATATTTGATTTGAATAGATAGTGCAAATAGTACAAACACTTATTTAATTATTATAAAAACCTCATGTACATAATAAGCATACTTTTTCTTGTAAGATCAAGGTTAGCATAAACATCTAAAATCTAATAGAAATACCTCAAAAAACTAATAGAAACGCATTCAAATGCTAGTATAACCACCACTTGCAAAATGCTCTAAACACATATTTTATTTAGTTAGCACCGATATTTTTTATAAACACTATCAATGAAAGTATTTGTACATCGTACATATTCTATTTAGTTAGCACATCATATCTATTTCAAATAATTTAAATACATCTTAACTAATTTGAACACCTATCTTATTTAGTGTACATACAAAATATCTGATTTATAATACTATTTGTACTTCTAGATAGAGGTGGCAAATCGGACGGGTCGGGCGGGGTTCGGGTTCGGATCGGGTCAGTTTGACTTCAAAAGATTATCGAGTCACGGGTATGATCAGGTGGGGCCAAGTCGGGTCTCGGGTCATCATGCGTTGGTATTTGTAGGGTTTCGGATCTTTCGAGTTCGAGTCGGATCGGGTTTCAATTATCATGCGTTAATAAACAAATTATAAATATAAAGAAGATTTAGCAAAATTTAAACAAGCAGGGGTCGGTGTTGCCAACGTCAATCTTTTCAATTTTGAAGATTTTCAGATAATCTTTTTGTCTAAATATAATTAATTTATTTACTTTCTATAACTAAAAAATCGGCAACATTTCTATAACAACTAATGAGATTTGATATATGTCCATTATTTCTCGATTATTTAATTAATGTCTTTTGATATATAACCAAACAATATTTAATTTAACAAATTTTCTTTATTATTTTATAAGTTTAATAACATATTTTGTAACTTTACTTTTTTGAAATTTTAATTCATTTCGATTTTTGAAATCACTATCAAAGTAAAAATTATAGTATTGTCTTTCTGATAATTCCTCTTATTAAAAATGCTAGGTCTACCTACTCAGAGGCTGATTCAGAATTTTTGTCAGGGAGGTAAAAACTATAATTTTTTTTCAGGATGCAAAATTACACAAATTTTTAAATATACATGATAATTTTGCAAAAAAAAATTTGACAAATTGAACAAATATATATGATAATTTAAAAAAAAAATTCGGAAAGAACTTGCCCCCTCATACATAGTACGCCACTGTACCTACCTAGTTGTGCAATATGCAAAAAAAAAAAAAAAAATAGATCTCCAGTGTTTGGGGTTTTCATCCATGGTTTCCTTCAATTCATGGCCGTAATGAAAATTGTACGAAATATGCATGCAGAGCTTTTTTAAATTAAAAAAATAATTGAAGATTTATTAAAAAAGAAAAGGGTATCTTGATTACATGAAAAGAACGGTGAATTCATCATTTTAAAGAAACAATATACTTTTACTTTTCTTAATTACTCACATTTTCATTTATAAATAATGCAGTTTTTGTTATTAAAGAAACGTCAAGAATATACCTTTTCTTTAAACTGAGACGCTGTGTTCATTGGGAAGGGAAGGAAGACTCGTGCTTCCAAGTTCCATCCATACAAAGTGGGCCCCAGTGACTCGTACGAAATGTGCCTCCTCTCGCTAGCAGCGCGTGCATCATCTCTGTCTTGTCTCTGGGCCCACTGTCAATTGCAATTTTCATTTCCAAAGCTTTCTTATCCAATGACAGGTTTTGATCTTGTGCGACTAATTTAGTTAGTATCAAGGTCTTTTGTATCGCTTTTTTATGAATATTTTTTCAGTGTTTTTGGGTAATCTAGTTAATTTTATTTTTTTTCTAGATATCTGTAGTAACACCTAGTCTGTTAGTTTCAATTCTTAACCCAGAAGGTCCATAAGCAATTTCTTGAGTTGGGTTTTAGATAATGAAATGAAACAAAATCATAATTGAATTAAAAGTTTTAAACTAATAGTGTCTTTTTCAAAATTTGTTAATTCTTGAAAATTTTGTCGCATAAAAATATAATTGTATATTTGTGTTCATATAAAATGTCCACGGTGTATTAACTCCTCAACCGAGTAATAATAAAATCATACAACCTTCTTCAACTTTTTTCCACAAAAGAAAAGAAAAGAAAAGAAAACTTCTTCAACTTGACTGATTTGCAATTTATGGATAGCTACCAATGTAGATGTAGCCACGTGGCAAAACATTTCACTATGTAACACACGCTAGACTACAAAGCTTACCATATTTAGATATTCCAACGACAAAATATAACCCTTTTCGTTCATGACGCATACAAACTTTGTACCGGATCCAAGCCCGAGGAATGCGTTGTCCGGTATAAAGGTCGAAGTCTCGAAGACAAAATGAAGCCTTTTACCTTCCCCAAGTAACGGGTTGATTTGTAATTTTGTATTATTATGCCAATAATGCACACAATCCCAGGTGCTCCATTTCCTCTTGCGTAATTGTCATTTGCTTGTTTTCAGTGATGAATTTATAAGGCTTAATTTAAACCAGGCTTTGTTTAATATTTATTACCTGGAAGGAATGTACCTCTGGAAATGATATAATTTTGTTTCTACTCCTAGAGTCGTTTTTTTATGTTAGATTTAATAAATGAATTATAAATAAAAAGAAAAAATGACGGTAAAGCTCGAAAAATCGAAAATACGAAATAATTTCGACTTTTTTGAAAGAATGGAGTTGTCAACTTCGTACATTTTGAAATCAAAAGCACTTAGTTCACAACTATGTGCTTTAGACTCCTTACAATTTTTTCTTTGCTTACGGCACACTAAATCTTTTAACATTTTTTATTAATAAAAATATAATAATTTAATCAAGTTGGGTTATGTTTAGTTAATTTTTTGTAACAACTCCAGTTGCGTTCGTGGGTACTGTAATTAGTATTTTTTATTGTCGCAAAGAGTTGTATATATTCGACTCTAGTTTCACCGCATCAAATTTGATTAGTGATCGAGAAAACAAGCAATCTAAAATTGAATCTCACGCAAGCTCGTGATAAAAATTACTAATAAATACATAAGTAGAAGATGGTGTCAAATTTTAGATGCACATTCTTTCGATCGCAAATCAGACTCGACGAGATTAAAGTAGACACGGATATCTACAGCTCGATGGCTTATAACGTTAAAAAAAACTAATTACAGTCCCGACGAGTTAAAAAAAACTAATTACAGTCCCGACGAGCGTAGCCAAAATTGCTACAAAAGATTAGAAAAAAATGTTAATCATACTTAATAATTTTTGTAGCAATTTCGGTTAAGCTCTTCAGAATTGTAATTTTTTTTATTCGTCGCAAGACATTGAGCTGTAGATATTCGAGTCTACTTTCATCGCTTCGAGTTCGATTTGCGATCGGAGTGCATCTCGGTTTCGACTCCATCTTCAACTTATACCTTAATTAGTAATTTTTATAATGAATTTGCGTCAGAATCAATTTTGAATCGCTTGTTTCTCTGATCACAAATCTGACTTGACGCAATGAAAGTAGACTCGAATATCTACAGCTCGATGACTTTTGACGATAAAAAACTAAATACGATCCCGACGAACATAACCAAAGTTGTTACAAAAATATCTAAATATAACGTAACTCATCAATTAAATTATTAATATTTTTATTAATAAAGAATTCAACTCAATCAATCTCTATCATAACACTGAAGCTACAAAATTAAATCTTTTGATTTTTCTTTCAAAAGATCGATTTCGGAATCGGTCTTTTCTATTTTTTCGATTATCCACATCAATCTTTCTTTCTTTCTATTTATAATTTATTTATTAAATTTATAATATTAAAAAAATCGACTACTAGAGGTCCCAAGATTAGTTTTCAAACTTGATTCGAGCGTTGTATTCCTTAACACGGTACCTAATTCTTTAATTCCATACCAAAACCGTACAACTTTCAATGAATGGAACCAAATGTATAGATTTGACTGTACCCATTTTGCTGGAGAAGACGAAATTTAATATGATGTATGTACACGTTTGTCGATGTGTTACCTGCGGACAAATGTCACAATAAAAAAAGGAAGGGAATGAGATAAGAAACTCAGCAAATGCAGTTTAATTTTAGGAATTGTTTGATAGAACAATGGAACAGAAGAATGGTAAAATTTGAAATTCCCTTCTAATTCGCACTATTTTTTTCAATCATGTTCGGTTGAAAATGAGCATATTTCTAAGGAGAAAATCTTCGAGTCCCCTGAATTTTATCCTCACCATTTGTCTCTTCAATCTTCATCTATCTGTTCTATTTATTGCAATTCTATTATGTGCATCTTTCTTCGTTACTTATCTGACAAAATTGAGTTGAATGTTTTCTATTTTGTAGGGCCTTAAATACAAATTTGATGAAAGAACGAAAAACAAATCATAGGTTAATTATCTTTTTCTGATCGTATTCTTGTTCAATCATTAATTTGTGCTTATTGTTGGATTATTTGGAACTCTCGGAATAAAATAATTTTTAATAATACTGCATGTAAGTTCTTTTTCCATCATGTTTTAGAAAAATATTTCGACAATTCCTTCATCGATATCTGACAATTATGTATGTTAGATGAGTAATTATGCATGTTAAATGAATCATTGTACATGTTTTATTTATAAAAAAAATAATTATGCATTTTAGACATGCATAACAACTCGTATAACATGCATAACGTAAGATATCGATAGAGCTATCGATATTTATCTATTTAACTTAACATTCATAACAACTCGTCTAACATGCATAATTATTTTAGTACATAATAACATGCATAACACACACATATCGATGGAGATATCGATAGAATGATCAATATATCATCTCCCAGTGTTTTAATATTTTGTCTCTATTTTACTATTGGACATGATTAAGAACTGAAATGGAAAATCAAGTTCAGAGTATCGAGGAAGCTGAGTAGAAGTGGCACCATTAGTGCAGGAGGCTTGAATCTTCACTGTGCTGACGATGTTTCCAGTTTCCATAGTGATCTTTTGTTTTTTGAAAAGTGCTCATCAGTGACGGAGCTTGAGCTCCTTTAAAGAGGGGACCGGCTAGAGGAACTGCGCTTTAATCTGAACTATCAGATTCAGATCAGACACTCGACCGTTAATGATATGGTGTAAGAATTTTTTTTGTATTATTAAATCAGAAGAATTGAAAATAGATTAGACGGTTCAGATAAAAGATGCATCCCTCTGATGCAAAACAAGTGCGCCAAAGGATATACCTCGTCGGCTAGGACTAATAAAATAATTTTATATCAATAAAAAGTTCATTTGGACTAAATGTTGGACTACTTTTTACCATGATTGAACCTGAGTTGAACACTGAAAGGTTC
>CAXKVX010003586.1:0-20659 GCA_964058865.1 Eleocharis quinqueflora | reverse complement strand
CGACAACAATACATAACAGCATAGCAAAACAAGAGTACAAGAAATCACAACAGCAAACAGAAAATCGAATCAACAGCAAGGCAGCCAATATAATCGTTTTAGGGTTTTTACCAGTAACAGGGGCAGACAGAGGAATATAGAGCCTGTCGTGCGTTGCTACACCCTACGTCTCCTCCCGGCCTCCCTTTCTCTTCCTTGGTTTCCTCGATTTTTAGCCTCACTGTCTTTCTATTTTGTGAAACGAAGGCTACAGGCTCAACACATGAGCAAATCGTCGAAACAGACAGGGAGGAACGAGGTTGCCCCATTTTATAGGGGGAGCGGGGGCCAGGGAGGTCGTGGGTATGCCAAGGGTAAGTCTAGGTGTCATGATGGTTTCTAGCCATCAGGGGTGAACGGTCGGGTGTACTAAGTCAAAGAAGGACGATAGAAAGGATGGCTACGAGAGAGAGAGTTCACTGTGTGAGTTGAGAGGTCGGGGAGGGGAAAGCGTGAGGTGACAGAGAGAGGAAATCGAGGGAGCGATTTCTAGGGAGAGAAGCAGACCGCGACGTGTTGTCTCGAGGAGAAAGTCAGAAAGGAGGCGAAACAGAAGCTAGTGAGAGCAGAGAGAAAGAAAGGGGAGAAATCGGCATCAAGTGCGGAGAACAACAAGGACGGGTGGCATTAATTGCCGGAGAGAGGAGACGAGACAGAAATGAGAGAGTTCGAGAGAGAGAGAGAGAGACATAAGGAGTGGGACAGCGAAGAAAATAAGGGAAGGGAGAGAGTGAGTGGTGATTGGGATTTTCTGTGGCTTCGTTTTCTTGATAGATCATAATTTGTGTCATTACCCAAAGGATTTCGACTCGTTCCATAAAAAGGATTTGGGTTTGGTCTCAGAGGAACTGAACTGGGCGGAGGCTTCTAGGTAACCCTTCCCAAGGTGTCGGTTGGGGGTCTTCTGCCCCTTTTTTCTTTATGTGCTTCCGTGTGCAAACCCAGCTTCAAGCCTGAGTCGACCCGTCTAGACCCGCTCCGCCTTGTTGTGAAATGTTTAATTACAAATGAACTGGCATGGCGATGAGTGGGATAGTGGGATGAGGAGAATGGCCCCTTCTTTGTATACCAACGTGTAGCGTGTAACTGCCCGATCCAACCATGACCCAATGAGTCGAATTCTGTTGCAGCAAGGTTTACAACTGATCCTTAGCATTTATAATTTCGATCTTGGGTCTGCAGAGGCCAAATTCAGGCACCTGATTTGTTGCGGGTCGTTTTGATTTGGGAACGAAATGTATAATCCGTTATATGACTTTCAGTTTAGTAGCGAATTAATTTAGGTAGTTTTGCTAGTGAAATAAGCATAATAAACTATTTACTAACTGTTTAATTTAAGTGTTGGATTGCTTTCATATTTTATTTATTGTCATCTTGGACAAAATGCGTACCTATATATGTTTAATTATATTTGTGTGTGTGTGTGTGTGTATATATATATATATATATATATATATATATATATTTAGTTATACTCGTACCTTTATTTCATTTATTCTTGTAGAATTCTTTTGGCACTTGGTTTATTTGATTTTATTTCCGTAAAAAAAAAAAATTTGGGTTTATGGTCATTATTATTTATATTGACCTTAAACGTTTCTTAACATAAAACTTGTGAAATTTTATGGTTAATTAGGAGTTAAAATTTCACGGGTTTTCACATATAGTCTAATTGTCAATCCGAGAACTTACCTTTAGCTAGATTTTAGCATTTGATGCACCACATTTGTGTTGTCAAGTAGTGAATCCTTTGTTCTTGATTATTTTGTCAATCAGACTGTTAACCGTGTAGAGTGGTGTTGCTCCATACATTGGTCTAGGAGACGAAGATTGATTTGCTTGTTTAGAAGAAATCAAAGATCAACTTCGAAATTATAAAGAACACTTGTTTTGATAGTGAAATCGGTCCGGAAAGAAGATTTGGTTTCAGAAGACCCGTGGACGTAGGCCTAGTTGATTTATAGACCGAACCACGTTATATCGTGTGTTCCTTTTTGTTCTCTTGATTGCTCTTGCTCTCTCTTTACTCTCTCTCTTATTATTTTGCTCTTTGTTGAATTGTGAATTGTTCTATCACTTCTAGAAATTGCTTTCATTAACTTTTGGCTAGGTGATTAAGGTCTAAAAGTTTTAATCTGAAATTGTTGATTGAATACGCTTCCTTCTTGTAATTTGACCTTAGTCTTGCACTTTGTGAAACCCGTAAAATTTTGAACAAATTAAAATTCTAACTAATAGCAAAATTTTACATGTAAATAAATAAAACACGAAACAATGAATAAGATGATTTAAATAAAAAAATAAAATAGGTTGGTAAATAATTTTTTTATATAAATAAATAAATCAAACTAACATCCAATTTTTAAATAAAATAAACATTTGCATTGTTATGTATGTAATTAAGAAAAAGCTATATGCTTGAAATACATATATAGATAAAACTTATAAATATATTGATAATTTTGCAAATTCTTACACCATTTTTCAACAAATTTTACCTAATTATAAATATAATTATTTACCCTCAAAGAATAAAATGAATTTCTGAAATACATGTAATGAGTCTTCTCATCTGTTTCAAGTTAGTAAGCCATCAGCCCCACAATTAGCTACAAAGAATCAGTCTTAAATTAACCTAAAAACAATTAATTATACATAGAAAACTTGGGTATTTGGTGATGCATCATGGCATGACCCGTTGGGTCATGATTGATTCCTGCAACAACACGTCACACAAAATAATACACCATGAGATTCACAAATGAGATCCCACCTACTTTACACATTCCCAAATAAAACCAGCGACTTTGCTTCTGGTTTGCCCAAAATCAGACCTGGTTTTCGCCCTTATTTTCAATACCACCCTAGAAACTCTACGCCCTTTCTCTCTCTGTCCTTTCACTCCCTTTTCTTATTTCTCTATCGGATGATGTCCCCTCCTCAGTTCCTTATCTCGCCTCTGATGCTGCTCTTCCCAATATCCAACTTTTTTTCCTTCCTTTCTTTCTTTCTCGTCCAACTTTTTCTTCTCTCTCTATGTGACACGTTACCTCCTCTCTTTCTTTAGATCTCTCAGAGAAGATCTCTGTGGAGACTCCGTCGCTGTCACCTCAACCTAGCACCGCCATGATTGCTTACGACCTACACCCCAACTTCTTTATTTTTCCTCTTAGCAAACCACTATTACCAGAACCCTCTAGCACGAAAGCCCCTGGCCAATGCCAAAGCATGCACACCACTACTCCGCACTTCTCTCGTCTTTAAAAACGATGTCCTCACCTCCTGCCCTTCTCTTGCCAGATTGGTTTCATGCGTTGAAATTAGACACTGAACATCTAAACTCTGTAAATTCCTTTTCTTTGAAAATATTGGATCGTGAAGTGCAATCAAAAGCAGGGAGGAAAGGAGGAGAAAGCGGTGGTGTCTTTTGCCTCACATTTCCTTGCGTCTCTTGATGTCGCCTGATTCTACCCCCTTTATCTGGTAAACATAAGAAAAACCCTAAATACTATTGTATTTCTTGGCTTGGTTTCTTTGTGTTTTGACTATTTGTGTTGCTTGCTGTACTATTTTCTGTGATTCATACCAGATGGGGTATGGTTAGACTGAATGTTGGTTACGACTCATTTTTGTTGATTCTTGAGTTGTTAAACGGTGCTGGTAACACTTGGACTGTTGTAAGATTTTTTTTACCAGCACCAGAAATGTTGTGGGGATGCCATAATATCGTGCCAAGAACTGATCGATGCCTGGAAACTGATATAATTGTGATCTATGTACCCCATTGATTGTTACACAGATATAATTGTGATTTATTTAGCGGAGTCATTTTGAAGCGCTAGTACATAGTGGAGTGCTGAGTTGCCAAAGCACAAGTAGAGGTAGGGATCTACCGAGATTAACATGAGACGGTGCAGTAAAAAATTATACTCGAAATCATGAAATATATCCAAAGAGTCGGCTTCAAATAGGAGCGTGTGAAAGTTAGCAATTCATGTATCAAAACCATGATTTGATCTAACCTAGATTAAAATTTAGGAGTAGCATTGATGTAATGATACAACTTTTAATCCATAATTAGTGTTGGAGTTACTCTTAAAACTTGTAGCTTAGTTTTTACTATTATATCACTATTATTACTACAATTACTATTACTACTTATATTATAGTATTTTTACTACTATTGTTATTATTACTATAAAATATATATATATTACGTTATTATTTATTATATTATTATTATTTATATTGATTTTTCATTATTTCAGGTAGGTTTAATTTCTTGTTCACCTCAACTTACAAGTTGAGACTATAGATTTTGTTGTTGTTGTCGTTGTCGTTTCGATCTTACAAATTCAAATTCATCAAATCTCCAATTTATTTTTCATAATTAATTATTAAAATTACGTGTAAATATTTACGAAACTTTAAACTTTTTCTATCCAAGTATAAAAAAGCAATACACATTTATGTCTAGAGTATTGATTTTACCCACCCGCGGATTCGCCCGTGCCCGACCCGCCCGTACCCGACCCGCCCCGTGGCCCAGATCCGACCGGACCCATGGTTGGCGGATCAACGGATCTAGTACGGGTCGGGTAGGCCAAAAATCCCCAGACCCGCTCAAACCTGTGCCCACCCGGACCCGTGCCCGCCCCGCCCCAAGACCCGCCCCATGTCCGACCCGTGGACCCGCCATACCCGACCCGTGGACCCACCCTAGACCCGCCATACCCGGCTCGTGACAGACCCATGCCCTTTATTTCACCTTTTGTCAAATCAAATTAAAAATATTCGAAAAATATATTAAAATAATGTGCAGAATTTTTTTAAAAATAAATTCAAATTTTCACCCTCTCTATAATACACCCATACCCTCTCACCTTCTTAACAAATCAATTCTCATTCTCTCTCATTTCTCAAATTCTCAAATCAATTCTCATTTCTCTCAAAATTTTAATTTCTAAATTTATAAGTTATTAAGTTATAATACATTTAGATTTAATTAAGTAATCTTAGATATTTAGTTAATTTACATTTATTCGGTTCAGTGTCAAGAAGAAATGAAATTTCGTCATTCTTTCGTGCAACTTCTACATTATTCAAAGGTAGATAAGATTTAATGTAGATTTTATGCTTCAATTTTTGCATTTCTTATTTTTAACTTATCTTTTATTTCTGCATTATTCTTTTCGTAATTTTTATTTTTTTATTACATGGCTGGAAGAAATTTCGCCTACTTGTTTAATTTTTTTATATTAGCACTGGTCATTACCAGAGCTTTTTATTTTTTATTACATGGCTGGAAGAAATTTTGCTTACTTGTTTAATTTTTTTATATTGGCACTAGTCATTACCAGAGCTTTTTATTTTTTTATTACATGACTGGAAGAAATTCCGCCTACTTGTTTAATTTTTTTATGTTAACACTGGTCGTTACCAGAGCTGTTGATTTTTTTATTACATGGCTAGAAGAAATTCCGCCTACTTGTTTAATTTTTTTATATTAGCACTGGTCATTACCAGAGCTGTTTATTATTTTTATTACATGGCCGGAAGAAGTTCCGCCTACATTTTTACATTTTTATTTCATAGTTGTTTATATTCAAAATTGTTTTTTGTTATTATTTTAGATATGACATCTCCTCCTAACTTTGTTGACGAGCTCGCACATATGATGAGTGTTGAATTATTTGGCGAGGAGCCCGTCGCACAATATGCAAACACTAATCCTCAAACACATCCTGAGTATTATTATCAACAAAATGCACCCACCTCCACGACATGCAAACCTCCTGTTATACCCTAATCATCCCTACGTATCACAAGAGATCGTTCCACAGACTCAACTCCCTTCGTTCACATCAATGACTGAACCCACAGAACCTCCCATGACAACAAGACATATGACCTCGTTTGTCGACGAAATTGTCCCCCCATCGTTAGAGCCATCATCAGATATCCAAGAAGCACAGGTAGAGCCGTCACAAAAGAAGAAGAGGAAAACAACCGAGCCCAAATACGATGCAGAATGGTGGCGTTACTACGAAACAACAAAGGATGCAAGCGGAACTGTTTCGACTTTACGGTGCAAGGTAAAATGATGTGCAGGTTATTTCACTTACAAAAAATCTAGTGGTTTAAGTTCATTCAAAAAGCATGCCAACAAGCATGCTGAAAAAAGGTGAGGAACCACAGGAACTACCTGACCAACGGTTAGTGCAAAGCAATATTAACCCAGACGGTTCGAGAATCTTGACCAAATATGATGAAAAAAGAATGTTAAGTGAATTTGCCAGATATATTGCCCATAAAGAACAACCAATTAGTATGGGTTGTTGTTCTAGTTTTTCCAGATTAATGATAAAAGGTTGTGGCCAAGTATTGTACAAGAAATTTCACCACCGCAAAATGGTGGAAGAAATCAAGAAACAATACTTAGAAAAGAAAAATGAACTGTTAGACATTTTTTGTTACGCCAACTATAATGTATCAATCACATCTGACTGTTGGAGCGCAGGTAAGCATGATTTAGGATATTTTTGTATTACAACACATTATATTGATGAAAATTGGCTTTTGCAGAAACGAGTTCTATGTTTTCGTAACTTGAATTTTCCGCACAACGCACACGTTATTTACCAAGCCATAATTAATGTTTTGCATGAATATAATTTAGAAAACAAGATTTTTTTCAATTTCTTTTGACAATGCTAGCAATAATATTAAATCTATTGATTATTTTATACGTGCATTAAACCCCATAATGATTGGGAGATTATTTCATAAAAAATGTGCATGTCATATTCTAAATCTTACCGTTAAAGATGGACTGAAAACTGAAGGTATAAAAGAGTTAATTTACAAATTCAAAGATGGACTTCATCACATTTATTCAAATAATATTAGAAAACAAGAATTTCATGCATTATGTTCACGTTTGGGTTTGAGTAAGTTGATAGTTTCATGGGATGTTGATACCCGTTGGAACTCCACATATAGAATGTTCCTTCGTTGTTTTCTGTATAAGCACACAATAAATGAAATGTTGCGCAACTCAATTGACAGGATACAATTGATGCTCACCGTGGGAGAATGGGACCGACTGGAGAAATTGAAGGACTTTCTCCAGGTTTTTTCAATGCCACCATCAAACTTTCATGCTCGTACAGACCATCAGCACAAGAGTTGCTTCACCATTTGAACACCATCACCGAGGTACGTAATCTCATTCTCGACCTATATCTATTTTGTAAATAATCATCATTTCTTTGCATCAATCTCTTCATCCTCTTGTAACTTTTTTTTTCAATTCTTATAGGTCTATTGTCAACTTGAAGATGCAGAGGAGCTTGATCGTAATTTAACTCCTATCGTTGATGCAATGAAAGAGAAGTTTCTCAAATACTGGGAGGAAGTACCTCCTATCACCATTATCGCGAATTGTCTCCATCCGGCCTTCAAGAAGAAGTACACCATAAGATTGCTTCAGAGGTACAAGAAAAATCTGAACTTATCATATGATACAACGAAAGCTGAAGTAAATGCTTTATTCGACTCTATGTTCGACATTTACAATGCTCTACATATCTCAAGTATGATTACTACGACACCTCGCACACGAAGGTATGAATGCAATATATTTAATTATTTACTAAATTTTGAACTCACATTATACCATATTACTTAATACTTATTAATTAGAATTTTTTTTTATTACAAACAGAAACAACAGTTCTTCGGGCTTACTTAGCGAGCTACGAGATGATGAACCTTAAATGCTCAACACCAATGAATTGTTGAGCTACTGTTTGGGAAGCCTTGAAGACGACAACATCGACATCTTGGACTGGTGGAAGCGACATTCCGGTGCATATCCAGTGTTGGCAGCAATGGCGCACGATGTTTATGCAGTGCTTGTGTCAACCGTACCTGATGAATCACGTTTCAGTTCAGCAGGTAGAATTTTGATCGACATGTTAGTGTTGGTGTTCTAGACCCAAATCATATGTTTGATTATTTAGTTTATTAGTGAATGATTATATCATTTTGTTCCTTGAGTTATTATATTTTGTGGATTATCTGGGTTGATGACCTGGATTATAGAATTCCACCAATGAAATAAATATAATTACTCTTAAAAGTCTTTGATCTTGGTAATTAGCAAGGAACACTAATTGAACAATATAAGATCAGTGTGTCGGATTAGATGATGATCACATTCTACAGATCATATGACAAAGAGTTGTCAATGCTAATCACACAGGTGTATACATCGGGATGTATAGCACTAGACAGACCCAAAAATGAAATATCACATGGATTGTGTTACGTGTCATTGATATTTAATTTGTGTCATGAATTCTAGGATTGAGATGTTTATATTTCCTACATGAGAAATATACATCGTTGGTACTATCAAACGCTCACTTTAACTATGAGTTATATAGACAGTTACTGCAATGTATATAACTTGTGCGGAGGAACTATACGCATCAAGATACCATTGTCCTCTATATATGATATAGATGATAATATCTCTGGGCCCCTTGATAAAGTTTGTATTATGTGCATGCAATATGATTATATGTTTATCATGTCATAATTAAACTTTAGAAAATCAAGAAAGAATAATTAGCAAGGATGACACATTCCAACCTTGCAATTATTTTGATATCATGAGACAAGAAATTGACACAATAATATTTTAATATTACAGGATCATGATTTTGCATTGTTTTTTTTTCATCTACATCATTTGGGTAATCAATATACCATGGCTAGTTGTATCATTGATTTATGAAATTAAAATGTTTAGTTTCATTGCCATAATGATGGGATCCCATAGGGTCACACGATATGAAAGATTAAAAGAAAATATTGTAAAATAATTCTAGTAATATTTAAAGTATGTGTGACATATTTTAAATGACTTTTGACATATGAGAGATTCATATAAATTAACATTGGATATTAATTTATATGTTGGCTTTTTAATATATGAGATTGTGGACTTAATTAAATATTAATATGATTAATATGTTTAAGCCCAAAGCCCAAATATAGGCCATAAAATTGCTGGGGATAATTGATTAATAATGATATAATTAAAGGAATATTGAAGTATATCATTAAACCTAATCAATTTCCATTAAAGATGAGAGAAATTTTTGGACAGTTTTTTGAGGTAACTTTTAATAGGATTTTCAAATGGCAAACCTCAACAATTCTGAACGTATGACCTATGAAAATTGAAGTCCTTTGAGTCTAGAATCGAACAGTTCAAGTTTGAAGTCGTTTGGAGTTACCTACTAAGAGTTATGGCAGATTTAATACCCAAATGTCATAATTTCAGCTTTGAACTTCTTTGCTGAAATTTGTCTCTCTCTCTCGCAATTTTTCTCTCATGTGTTGAGACGAAAACTCCATTAAGATTTCTGAAATTTTGAAAAAAGTTTTGAAACTAGGATTAAGGTACCACTTGTTGTTCTCTTACTAGCCTTAGATATACAAGTGTTTCTTTAATCTTTCGGTGGATACCTAAGGAGGCTCGACGGTTGACGAGCTAAGCACAACCATCGAAACAAGGCATAGTGAATAAGAAGTTGCTAAGCTATACAACCCTACTCGATTTGATTTGGAGATCAAATCATAAGGTATAATATTATTCCCTAATTATTTAGGCAAATAAATATTGTTTTTACACTTATAATAGCTAGATCATTTGTTTTGAGATGAATAAAATTTTGTTTTATTCTTTGCTTTCGAAACATCAAAACTTTCACGACAAACGCACCAAGTTGGGTGAAAAACGTTTCGAGCAACTTGTGTGTATGCAAGATTGGATTGATGCCGAAGAGCGTAATCAAGACGGTCCCAGTCCTCATGGACTCACATCTCCTGTCACTCAAGAAAGTAGTACTATGCCAAGAAGTCCTAACGCTGGCGATGATTCTGACACTCCGCTGTATGTAGAAGACGAGATTTGTGGTATTTGAGCAATGATTTCATGCGTGCTTTATAGTATATTTTTATTTTATTAATTTTGAAGCATTTTATTTTTATCACATTTTTGGAAGAATACTAACAAAAAAAAAGTTAGAACTCCGCTTATGTGACTACACGTAGTCGGTCCCAAGTCCGGAATAAAGGAGGAGGGTAACTTTTAAAATTTTCAAACATTCTACATTTTCAAAAAATTATGTCATAATTTTATGACATTTTTTCATATTTGTTTGCAATTTTTTCCGATTTTTTTGGAGTTTATAGGTTTTTTGGAAATTATTTGAGTATTCTTAAATTTTAACGTCAATTATAAATAAACATAATTTTTTTGAATTATTGGAGTATTCTTCAATTCTATAATTTTTTTACATTTATTCGAATTTTTTTTCTTTTTTTTTGAATATTTTGAGAATTAAAAGATTTTTTCAACATTATTTAAATATTATTCGATTTTAAAGATAATTATAAATAAAAATGACATAATTATAAAATAATTTATCAAAATAGTTCATACAATTATTTCATAATTTTTACATATTTTTTCGGATTTTTTTTAAAATTTAAATCACATTTTCCCTAAATTAAAAAAAATGAACGGATTCGAACCCGATCCGCCCAAGTTTATCACGAGTCTGATTGGAGATTTTGAATTCGGACTCGTGGAGACCCGTCCCATTAGATTCGTGAACTCGTTGTACCCGTAAATCCGTGAATCCGAACAGGTCGGATTCACGGATACCCGACCCATATGTAGAACACTATTTATGTCTATGAGTAATGAATGGCAACCTTTGCTTGGGAATCTTAGTTTGCCGCCTTCATAGATTCAAACACTGCTAGTAGTAGACCAGACACGACCAGATCAGCACGAGGTCTCTTCTCATCTCATCTCGCTTGATGCCTTGAGGATCTGATGCCTGAGACAGAGGGAGCGCAGATCTAAGATGAACGGTCCAGATCGGACGAGGATTGAGGCTTGACCGCTTGAGAGAGAGAGAGAGAGAGAGAGTAGCTCTCAGGTCGCACTAGTGGGCCCCCTTCGTGACGCACCATTTCTCCCGGCCAGCGGTCACCACATGCACCCGTTCCATCACACTTCTTCCTTAGGTGGGACCCTCTAGTAAGTGAGTAAGTGACGAACCATCCATCCATATAACCATATTCCTCTTTCTCCGGATGCTCGTAGACGCGGTCCAGCGTCTCCTCTCTCCTCCCCTGTTTATCTGTTTATGATCGATCATCTCTCCTCCTCTCCCCTCGCATCGCATCCCGCATTTTGCCTTTCTGAGTTTCTGCCTTTATTATAGATTTATAGATTTATTTATAGTTATAGCTATAGATCTGTCGCCTCTCCCATAACCCTCTCTCTCTCTCTCTCATTGGCGATTGCGATTGCGATTGCGACGCTTCTCCCTCTCCCCTGGGATCTAGATCCGATCGAACGAGGGCAGAATCAAATCCAGTGATTTTCAGCTCACTAGATCTACACACACGCGCGCAATCATGGAGGCGATCGACGAGCTGGCGCAACTGGCCGATTCCATGCTCCAGGCCTCGGCGTTGCTAGCCGACGAAGATGCAGGCAGCCCCAATCCTAAGAGGAAATCTACTTTTCTCAATGTCGTCGCACTTGGCAATGTGGTACGTGCCCCGATCAACATCATTCCTCTTTCCTCATTCAATTCTAACGATTCTATTCTATTCTTCTATTCTATGGGACACTCTCTACTAATTGTTTGATTACATCTTCACTGCTCCTGTTACACATTTCCTTCTCTATTTAATTCACTGCGATTTGCACGTAGACAACTTCATCATTGACCCTCAGAATTTACATTTTTTTATTAGATCCATGTATAGCTACTATGGAAAACTCAAATCTTATTCAAGTTTATCATGAACGGTACTCGGTGGCAGCTTCTCTTCATCAGTTGCCAGAAACCGTGGCTATAAAGCTGATCTTCCCACCACAATTTGTTGTTACTGTTATGTAGGCATATTAGTATTGTTGACCAAGGAAACTTTGGATTTTTACCTGGATCCATCAAAGATTCATCTGTGCAGCTGGTCTTTGGTACCATTATTCACAACATCTTTATGTTGTATAGGTTGGGACATGATAGATATATACCATTCTGGCCTGTTACTATAAGCATTGTTAGTATTATAATATAATATGAATGAATTCAGAATTTTTTTTTTGTTAACATTGGACTAAGTATATTAACGCTGAGACTACAAATAATGTATTCTGCACTTGGGTTGCTTTTACAGGGCGCAGGGAAATCAGCAGTATTGAACAGCCTGATTGGGCATCCAGTACTGGTGTGCTATCTTTTATTGACATTAATTTTTTTTTTATTTTTATTTTGGAAAGTTCTGTTGGTTTGTCGAGTACCCCAAGGTCTAGTTTTTGTGATATTAACTCCACTTTAAAGGGAAAAAAATATAATAATCCTATTGGGTGGGTCTTGTTGGGAAGCTAGGATAGACAACTGGGGCTTGTATGATATTTCATGTTTGCACAGGAGTAATGATGCGGATTTTATTTACAAAGAATTTGTTTGTTTGAAACAGCCCACTGGAGAAAATGGTGCTACACGGGCTCCAATATGTGTAGATCTACAAATGGATACTTCCATCAGCACCAAATCAATTGTACTGCAAGTTGATAGCAAGTCTCAACAAGTTACAGCAAGTGAGTTCTTTTTTAATCATTCTTGTTTGGGATTAGGCTCGAATAACTCAAGGGGATGCAGAAGTGCCTACAAAGGAAAGCATGGAAGTGTGCTTTGTTGTTGATTTCTGTTTCTGTAGAATTCGTCTAACGTGATGCTTATTCTATGTAAACTGGGATATAGGCAGGAATAACTCCTGGACGCATATGTTCATATTGAAAAGAAAAATATAAATTTGAAAACAAAAAAAGTATAATTGAATGTGTACATGTCATATTCTCTTGTCGATCTAGTACCAGGTAGGGTTACGTATGTTCCAGAATACTCCTTTTTGACGACTTTACAAGATAAGAGAATTCAAGATAATTGTTTTTTTAATTCATTTCCCTGGAAGGTTTCCTATTCTATTTTCCAGAACATGCATAATCACAATTCTCTCTCTCTCTCTCTTCCTCTCCCTTCCTCCTAATATGTAGGTGCTCTCAGGCATTCGTTACAAGACAGACTAAGCAAGGGTTCAGGTTCAGGAAGGAGCCGTGCTGACGAAATTTATCTCAAGTTACGTACCAGTACTGGTATGCTCTTGGCCTGTCTCTCTCTCTCCCCCTTTCTCTCTCTCTCGCGCGCACACACACACACACACGTACTAGCGTGTGGGCATATGATGCTTGGGAATATACGGCTTAAGTTGGAGGTTCACCTGCCATACTAGTATTAATATGAATAAATGTTGTATGATAATCTGCAAATATTTCAATGTTTTTTCTTTTTATCTCTTTAGCATAGTGGTTTTCATCTCACTCATCGATGTATATTTGACAGTCAAGCTAATTCCAAATTGCACTTCTTATTTTCAGCTCCTCCACTGAAATTAATTGATTTACCTGGACTTGATCAGCGTGTCATGGATGAATCAGCGGTATGTATTTTCATCCTCTCCTTGAAAATTGGAAAATGTTGTCTGCACTAAAACCAGATAGTTTTTAAAAAAAAATATAAGATAACTATAAAAGCACAGAGCCAAAATGAGAAAAAAAAAAGTCATAGCAATATCTCAAGGTGCATTCAAACACAGACATTCTGTTCAGTTCCTGGAAGTTGATTCTTACAAACTTATATGGGATCTCAGAATGTCAAATAGGTTGAGGTCTTTTACATTTATTCCTTCCGTTAATTTACTTTCATTTTACCGTTTCAGTTAGGCCAATATGGGGCAAATAATGATGCAATATTATTAGTTATCATACCAGCTTCTCAAACCCCTGAGATTTCTTCCTCTCGTGCCTTGAGGCTGGCTAAAGAATTTGACTCTGAAGGTTTGTGCTTTACTATTGTATATAATATTTTTTGTGCAGGTAGTTAGGAACCCGCCGTTACTTTATCAGTCGAGCTCGACTCTCAATTTCGCATTTGTTTATCACTTTGGTCTTATTGACTTCTTCTTAATATTGCATTCAATTGTTTCAACAAAAGAAACTGATGGCCTGAACAATGAAACAAATTTGATAGCTAACTGAGCTATTTTGAGCACCCTGGTATAATTTGGTGATTATTGTACTCAACTATGGGCCATGCTTTATTTAATATTTGAATTTTTATATGCTGGATTAAGCACTCAATATTCTAGTTTTGGAGAGTTGAAAAATTGAATAAACTAGGAGAAAACAGAAATTACAGTGGTTTCTTATGTTTTCTCTAGAAACATAACACTGCAAGGCAGCCATTTTCTTTACAATACCAAAGAGAAACCACAATACATTCCCTCAGCCAAATATTATGGAGTCAACCATGCAAATCTGTAAATTTTATTCAGTTTTCCTTTAATGAATAAATCCTACAGGGACCAGAACAGTAGGTGTTATAAGCAAGATTGACCAAGTGGCGGGAGAACAAAAGTATTTGGCTGCAGTACAGGCCTTGCTTATGGGCCAGGGCCCACGCAGTACAGTTGACATCCCTTGGGTCGCGCTAATTGGGCAGTCTGTTTCAATTGCCTCGGCTCAGTCAGGCGGCTCAGTCGGGGCTGAGAACTCTCTAGAAACTGCTTGGCGAGCTGAGAGTGAGAGTCTGAAGTCAATTTTGAATGGAGCTCCACCAAGCAATCTAGGGAGAGTGTCATTGGTGGACATGTTGGGGAAGCAGATAAGAAACAGGATGAAAGTTAGGCTGCCAAATTTGCTCAGTGGGTATGTTTTTTGATTTCTTGTCTGTGGATATTAGACTTCCAGAACATGGCAGTCTATCATAATTTGGTCAGGATGGTGTCTGTAATGTACTAATTATTCAGAAGTAGAGCTAGAAACCACAGACAAAACACTGGAATGTGTGTCAAAGTGGGCATTAATATTATTGGTTCAATCTGGCACTTCAATCTTTCTTCTCCAGTAATATCTTGAATAAAAGAAACTTACTTGAATTTAGTTAGATTGTCTGATATCACTGATTGTTAGGAGTTAGGACCCATTACTAATTACATAGATGTTGCAATGTTTCCAATGATTTGGCCCGTAGTGACTGGTAGTGGTGATCAATGTAAATAACCATGATGCATCTATTTGGAAAATAAGCTGTAAGAAATAGAGAAAAGAAAGAAAAAATAGAAACAGAAAAAGAAAAAGGGAAAAAAGAAAAAGGGAAAATAGATATAAAGAGAGAAGATGATATGTTTCTTTTGGGTTGGTGTAGGCTTCAGGGAAGGTCTCAGATGGTTCAAGAAGAATTGGTGAAGCTAGGCGAGCAAATGGTAACAAGTTCTGAGGGAACTCGAGCTGTTGCTTTGGAGCTCTGCCGTGAATTTGAGGAACGCTTTCTAATGCACATTGCTGGTGGTGAGGTTAGTTCCATCTCTTTAATTCCACACACGCACACACCCCAAAATACTGTGTCTATCTTGATGGGCATTAAGCACCACATGGTGTGTGGTGCTATTAGAAAAGCACAAGTGAAATATGCAACGAGAACAGGAGATCCAATTTGTTTGAAGAAAAAGATTGATGTACATGATATATTTTAGTAAATTTACACTGCAGCACATGTTAAATTAGAAAATTGGTCTTTTCGTACTTCATTATTGCATGTCTGATTAGCTACTATAAATTCTTTATCATACAGGGTGCTGGCTATAAGATTGTAGCAAGCTTCGAGGGGAATTTCCCAAACAGAATCAAGCAGCTTCCTCTGGATCGCCACTTTGAGCTCAACAATGTCAAAAGGGTACAAGTGCTCCTTTTTTAGAAGGCTTCAAATTCAGCTGCTTAAGATTTTTAATCCACATGCCTCCTGATTTATTATAAAAAATTTCAGATTGTGTTGGAGGCAGATGGGTACCAACCTTATCTTATATCACCTGAGAAAGGTTTGAGGTCTCTAATTAAACAAGTACTTGAAATGGCCAAGGAACCATCTCGCCTTTGTGTGGATGAGGTAGGTTTTGTCATCTCTTTCGAAAACATAAATTTTATGTTTATGCCCTCAAGTAGTGCAAGGAAAGTAAAATCTTCAAGAACTCTTACCATGGTTGAAATACAAAGCATAGATTGCTTCTTTCTGTTTCATATATTCGGTGAAATGGTATAATAATTTATATTAACCTTTTGTTTTGTATTGATGCATGTATGGAATCAGGTGCACCGTGTATTAGTTGATATAATAAATGCGGCTGCCAATGCTACTGCTGGACTTGGAAGATATCCTCCATTCAAGCGTCAGGTAATATGTTCTTTCCTTTCTGGGTCATATGGGTACATTACATTGGTCAGTTTGAGGCTATTGTTTTCTTAACTGGCTTCATTTTCTTTATATAAACTTTCAAATGTATCTGTTTTTTTTATTGGTTAAAGGTTATTGAAATTGCGACGACAGCTTTGGAATCATTCAAAAATGAGTCAAAAAAAATGGTGGTAGCTCTTGTTGATATGGAGCGTGCCTTTGTGCCCCCTCAGCATTTTATTCGCCTTGTCCAGCGAAGGTTTGACTCTCTGCATTTCCTTATTTTAGTAGTTTCAAATCTTAACCAGGGAACACTGATTAACCAAAGTGGTGCCTGATTGCCTCAAAGTGTATTCCCGAAGATAGGGGGAGCGGGGGCATGGCTATAAGAATGTTTCAATCTATTTTTATTATTTATTTATTATTATTTGTTATTAATATAATTATTGTTGTTTGTTTGTCATTATTATCATTATCATTTTTGTTTGTCATTGTAGAATGGAGAGGCAAAGGAGAGAGGATGAGATTAAGTATCGTTCTTCTAAGAAGGGTCACGAAGCTGAGCAGTCCATCTTAAATAGGGTTATTTTTGTGTTTTAACCCATTCTTCAGTCACAATTTAGTTTCACATGGTTGCTAGTCATCCTATCATACAATGGAAAAACCCATGTTTATTTCATTATTTGCTGTACATATTGTCAGAACTTACTAGATTATTTAGCAGAGTAGGGGCATGAACAAGCTAAGTTTTAGTCATAATAATTTAAATTTATTTTGGAAAAATACATGGATGTGTGCTTTCTTTTAAAGAAAAATGCCAGCAACAAAAAGAAGACGGAGTATTCATGACATATCCAAATGATTAAAAGACCAATGGAAAAATTGCAACAAATAGAAACATTATAGTTCTTCTACATTTTTTAGTATCACAACTTTTTGAGTCTTTACTACAACGTTTTAACAACCATTTTCATAATATCTGCTAGGCATCGAGCCCGCAAGATCAATCAGGTGCAAATCTAAAATCAATGAAGGATGACAAGTCTAGCAAACAAGACAAGGACAAGGATAAGGACAAAAAGGAAGGCGGCTCTAGTTTGCAAGTTGCTGGCGCTGAAGGAGAGATTACTGCTGGTGAGAATACAATTAAGTTCATTCATTGCATATTTCTCTGTTATGCACCAAAATTCAACAGTTCACGCTTATTGCACAAAGGCTCATTTATGGCTGAATACCCAACCCCCTCTGCCTTGCAAAACTATCTTCTCAATACTTCTCTATTTTCCTTTGTAAGGTTATCTCTTAAAGAAGAGTGCAAAAGCAAATGACTGGAGCAGGCGGTGGTTTGTGCTTAATGAAAAAACTGGAAAGGTATTATTGCACTAATTCTGTTACGGTGTTTTCTTTTTTCCTTTTGGACAGCTAGTATCTCATCATTTAGTAATTCTAGCTATTTCTTTTTGTTAAGTTGTTTTTATTTCCTTCGTTTTTGTTCCAGCTTGGATACACCAAGAAACAAGAGGAAAGGCAATTTAGAGGCATTGTCAATTTGGAGGTAATCTTTCACCAGTGCACTGCTACTGTTTTTTCTCGTCCAACCTATGAAACATACTATAAAGTTTTATCACAATAAATAGATCCTGCATCTAAACCTTGTACACACTCAAAAACATGTTTAAATTTGCTCGTATCATTGCTTCATACTGGCCTCAGTGTACATCTTAGACCGAACACCATCCCCATTTGTCAGAGCAAAACTGGTGTGTGTCCAACCTCAGTGCCATGGCATCCTAGGGCCCACCCCTACTTTAAATGCTATTTTATCCTTCCAAAAAATCACAACATCAGAAACACAATTCGAGCAGAAAACTTGCTATAATTACATCGTTTATAGCATAAAAAATATACAAACAAAGAAATGAAACATAAAGTTTGCACCAAGTGCTCCTTGCAGTGAGGTAATCCTTTCAATGACTAACACCACTACTCTTTAATCTTATCGTTATTATTATTGTTATTTTTTTACTACATTTGATTACCACTGGTCCACTACAGCCTAGTAGTTTACGATTCTTCATCTTCGATGTTTTAAGTTTAATTAGAAAAATACTTGTCAACATTTTAGGATTGCATTCTTGAGGAAACTGATGAGGAAGATTTGGGAAAGAGCTTGAAGGATTCAAAGAAGTCTAATGGTGTTGAAAAAGGACCTAGTCTCATGTTTAAACTAACCCACAAAGTTGCCTATAAAACTGTGCTTAAAGGTAAACGATCTATTTAAAATGTACTTTTGGATTTTCATAAGATTATAGGACACAGTCTCAATTGTATACCTTATTTATGCTTTTTCCACTTCCTAAATTGCATCTACTGTTTCTCTGTACTTCTAGTAAGGTCAGATAATTCTCTTACTTCGCCAATTAAGCACCCATGAATTTGGTTCAAGAAGCTGGTAGCTGGTAGTACGTTGCAAATATGAGCTTAATTTATTTGGAATAACTTAAAGGTTGTTTCATGACCATTCATGATAATTAGGAACTCAATATCTGATGGGAGGATATGTTTGACAACTGACATAAAGTTAATAAAAATAAACGAAAATAATATTGTAGATATTCTTTTCATGATTTAGGTTTACTTTATCTCGAATTGGGTTCAATTAGAGAACTGTTTGGTCATCTGTTGAGCCATCTGAACTTTAATGATATAGCATTCTTGGCAAATCATGAGTTAATTCTCTGAACTGGACCAAATTGTCTGTGGCCTATCTCAATGATATAGAACACACCTCAAATTTAGTAATTCAACATTGAAGTAAGGTCCTGCTGACTTCATCTAAATTTGGTATGGCCTTTTTTTAATATCAAAATAAGGCCGTGCAAGTGCTGTTAAATACAAGTACTTTTTAAAATTAAATAATGAACAGAAAATAGTACTGTCCTATGTCGTTATAGAAATCATTATTTTTAGCCAAGTATAGAAAAAAAATACCTTCTTTTATTCATTTGAAGAATTAAAAAAAAAATCAATTAGAGAGGTAAGGCAGGATGTTACATTGGTGCGCTTTTAGCTAGGATGAGGTCAAAGGCTCCCAGTGCTGTGTCCAGAAATATTTTCCATTTCTTTAGTGAATGGAATCAGTGCCTGGGCATGAGACTGTCAGTTCCTTGTTTCCTAGATGTAGATATTCTTCTTATTTTTTCTAAATATTATATTTAAATTATCTATTTCTTATTATAAAAAAATTCGGCACAAATATGCATGCATCTGCCCAAGGAGAGCATGCTAGCAACTCCTAAAGTTCAGCATAACTTCTAGCTGTGGGATGCATTCTATAGGGGGATGGGCTCCATATCTTAACATAGCTCATACAGTGTGGGAGTACAGATTTAAGAGCTAAGTCCGACTTTTGTCTATAACCAGAAATTTTCATTTCCCTCCTGCTGGACTTTTCTAATTTGGTTTTCTGTATTTCTTAACCCAGTTTTTTAGAGAAGCCATTGTATGCGCAATATATGCTTCCACTACACAATACTGCATTTATATAAAATAAAATTTTATATAGTCAACTTTTAGAATATATAAATTCTAATTTTAGAAGAACTAATTGATGACAAATTTCTTAAGAAGTCCTTTTCCTTGCATGCAAAACTTAAATATTATATTATGTAAATCTTGTGCTGCAGTTTTCTAATACTCCTGTATGGTTGTCTCCATAGCGTATCAGCTATAGTAACTGTATTTGCTCTGTGCAGTATAGCCCCCACCATTGTTAACATCTTGTTAGAAGTGACTATTTTTGGTTCAAATATAGAAAATGTAGGTTGTCATTGTTGGGTTTAATTTGAAAATAAATAATCTCTTTACCTTGCTTGTTTGGTGTTTCGTGGATGTTGATGCAAGGCAATTTTATCTTGGCACGAGGATATATATAATTCAAAGCATGACTGCATTTATTTTAGATTTACATGCAATTTCCCTTTTTCCAAAAAATATTGTAGCTCATAGTGCACTCGTGCTGAAAGCTGAGAGCATGGCGGACAAAGTGGAGTGGATTAATAAACTTCAGGCCATTATCAATCCAAGGGGATCTGGTCCTGCTACTTTTGATGGACCATCTGGGCCTATACGACAAAGCCGTTCTGAAGGTTCTTTGGTAAAGTTAAAATTGGATGAATTTAAATCAAATGTTTGTCCACTATTTTGTATTAGGCTACCAGCCAATGTTG